>RJWJ010005966.1:0-65186 GCA_004363605.1 Indri indri
TCAGAGAGAACCATATGCAAGTTCCTTGATACAAGCCCTCACTTAACAAATGGAGATAATACCTTCCCTACCAACATATTGAATAGCATTGATGTCAAGGGACAGATCTGAACATCTGAGCAAGGTTAAGACCGTGTGCCCTTATATTGACCAAACAACAAGAACAACAAAGAAGGCTCCCATTTCCCAAGTTCTGAAGACATTTGTTCACCTGAAAAGTCATTAAGCTCCATTGGGAAAAGTCCAAACCGATAGGTCACATCGAGACGGAAATGCCAACAATCACATGTTAATAGATTTGAGTTTGGGTTTCAGTACAAGGGAAGAGCCCATACAGGGAAGGAAGTGAGGAAGCCGGCACCTGTGGATGGATGGGGTGTCGTGTGAATTTCAAGAGGGCACAAATGCCCCTCATCAGACTGTGAGCTTCTTGAGGGCAAATGGCCTGAGTCCAGTTTGCCCTCAAGTCCAAATGCATAGCAGGTGTCTAATAAATGCTTATTACATTGAATTCAAATTAATTTTCACTGGGGAATCAGAGGAAGGTTTCGGGAGGGGAAATACCTCTCCTCCTCCACCCCTGCTCCAAAATGTTCCCTAATTTCTATATTCAGCTATAAATAGAAAAAAAAAAACCTGACTAAACATATCTTTTTAAAAAGGGGATTTGATATAAATATTTTTTCATCTCGCCTAACAAGAAGTCCAGAGGCAGGCAGTCCAGGGCTGATACGCAGTCTCCTATGTCATCCAGGACCTGCTTTTTCTGCCTTCCTGTTCTCCTGTACTTCATTGCCAGGTGTCAGAGAGAAGGGAGGTGGTAAAGTCCAAAGGTCCAACAGCACCCCAGCCCAGGAAACCCTAATAATCTTTAAGGGAAGTTTCACCCAGTAAGTTTCATCAATTCAGCTGTGGAGGAGTCTGACCAGACAAGAACTACCAGTGTGTGTGGGGAGTGTGGGTGTGCATGCACACAGAGAGATTTTGGAGGGTCCTATCTACGGTGTACAGATCTTATAAGAAATCCACCTCCCAGCTACTCTCGTGCTCAGCAAAATGGCAGCCTCCTTGGTATAGTTGCCCCGTGCCTTGCTGCAACTTAGCAGCTTGGACCCAAGATTGGGGAATGGGCCGGGAGTCCTGTGGGGCTGCTCTGGAGCTGCAAGGGAAGGCTCGGAAATCTGGGCTTCCTGGACTCGGGTCCAGCCAGCCTGCCCGGCAATCAGGTCACCTAGGAGGGAGCAGGCAGGTCGGCGATGCAGGAGGGGAAGGTGGGGTCATGCCCACTGGGGAAAGCGTAGCAACTATCCTGATGAAGAATCCCACTGGGGCTTGGCTCCTACTTGCTGCTAGTAATTATTTTTTGAGGCTGATAGCGAGAGTTTCATTTCTTCTTATCTAGGACATCTAGTAAGTAAAATAGTTTCCCCAGCTTGAAATTTCTAGCATTCCCTTGAATAACCTTCCTCAGCTCCCTGGACAGAGGCTTCCTCAGCGCTGTGCTGCAATAGACCCCGCATGCGGCACATGCCCAAAGCGTGGTTGGGTGGGGATCCAAGGGGACGGGGGTCTGTGAGCGCTGTCCTTGTCTGGGGTCTTTTCACATTGGCCTTGTGACTGGGGTACTTCAGAATAAAGACCTGGTGGGTCAGAAGCTTAGGAGGAGCTGGAGTTGGGGCTGGTCCTTAGGTTCAATTGAGCCGGGGTTATGCAAACTGAATCGGGTGCCCTTCCGAGGACTGTGGCCTGCAGACATTGCAAACCACAGTCAGCGGAAGGGGATCAGCCAGCGTGGAATTCCCCTTTGTGCAACTGCAGCGCCAAAGCAAGCAATTTGGATTTTCCTTAGAAGATGAACACTGCGATCTGGTACTTCTCATATGAGAAGTTGGCTTATCGGGGACCAGGCTGCCAGGTGTTGGAGACCTGGCCACCCAGGGGATATGGCGGATATAGCTGTTTCTGTTCTGTCTGCATGGTCCCCTAGGAGAACTAGTGGGCTCCTGAGATTGGGGCACGGATGGATTCTCTCAGCTCCAGAACTGTCCTTCTGATGGGATTTAGTTTACTCAAGTCTCCTCTGGATGGCTGGCACCTCAAACCCCACATTTCTGAGCAGAGCTGACTTTGTGGATGAGTGACTCCTGCAGTCACACAGGGTCCCATGACTAGAAGAGTCCTGCCCTTTCTCTGCTGTCACTGTCCTGAGATTCTCAGTAATTGTGGAGCAGGTGGCCCCACATTCTCATTTTGCACTGCCCACCCCCCGCCCCCTGCCCAATTTCTGTGGCCTATTCTGTATCTGAGACTAGAATCACCATCTTCTCCCTCTGGTTTCACCTTCATGCAGTGCACCTTAACTCAGTACATGGAACCACTACTTAACTCTGGAAATAATGGGTTGGTTTCTCTTTCTTCCTTGCCAGCCTATGTCCAATCTATCACCAGATCCTCCAGAGATTTTTTCACTAACATTCCTCTAATCTGCTCACTTCTTTCCATTGCCATCATCACCAGCAACGGCCGTCTGATTCCAGCTGCCATCTTTTCTCTCCTGGACTCCAAAGCAAATGCCTGATGGGTGTCCTAATACCCATTCTCTAAACAGTTCTCCACGTGTAGCCAGAGTGGTCATTTCCAAACACCAGTTTGATCATGACTCTCCTGCTGCTTAAACCCTTCAATGGCTTCCCACTTTCCCTCTCTTGGTAAAATAAGGGCCTGTATTCTTTATGCTGTCTACAACTCACTTTGTCATCTGACTCTGCCTGTCTCTTCTGCTTTAACTCGCACTCTCCACTTCCCTCTGCTCTTCAGCCTCACTGGCTTTCTTCTTCTTTTTTTTTATTTTCCAAATGATCCATGCTGTCTCTCCTACCACAGGGCCTTTGCACATGTAGTTCTCCCTTTTTGCTCTCCCCTCTCTTCATCCTCTAGCACTCGGCTCAGATATTACTTCCTCAAATGAGCTGTTCATGATTGCCAGTTTAGGTCAGGTCCTCTGGGTGTATCTTCTCAGGACATCTTGTTCCTTTCCTCTATAATACTTGTGTCAGTTTGTAATTATCCATGTGGCTGTATGATCATTTGATTGAACCCTGTCTCTCCTGCTAGACGGTAACCACCTCAAGGGCAAGGCTCATGTCTGTTTTTGACCATCAGTGTTTGCCCAGTACTCAGCACAGCTCTGGCACATCCAAGGTTCTCACTAGACATTTGTTAGCTGACTGAGAGACTGATTGTGTATTTCCTAAACTCTTTGTAGCCCTGAGGGGTTATATGTCTGTTGATCGTCTATCTCATATACAGCAGAAGATCTATTCAGTTGAGGAAACAACTTTCCTCGCAAACTGTATGCCTATTCCCTTTACAGATTTTCCAGTATTTTTCTTTGAAATGATCTGGTTACTAACCAATGCTCTCCCAGGCAGATGTTAACTAAATACCCCACGGTTATTGGAATGTTAAAAATGTCTTATGTATAGAATGTCAGAAAAGGAGGGGCCTTAGACATTATTTAATCCATACGTCTTATTTTACAGGTGGGCAAACTGAAACCTAACCAAGAAAATGACTTTCCCAGGCACTAGAGATAGTTAATGGCAAAGGTGGAATCTGAGCCCAATTCTCTTTTTCAAATCAGTACCCGATTCCTTGACTCAGATAAATATTAAATCACTCTGAATTCTCTGGGCCTGCACCGACAGTTGGGGGCAGTTGTCTAAGACGTGTGCAGGGTCACAGTGGTGAGCAGAGTTGAAAGTCCGTGAAGATAAGCTTCCACCCGTCAGGCAGTATGAATCCAGCGTGCACTCGCTGGTGCTTAGACTTGTGTTTAGGAACGGGGGAGGGTAGTGAGGGCTGCTTAGATATTCGGGGGAAATATTTCAAGCCTTAGAATATTTTCAGACAGAGAAGTGTTTCTGCTGTATGATGCTTCCGAAAAAGCAGTCTGGCATGCCTGCGAAGCACCAACACCTTCAAGAAACCTTAGTGAAGAGAGGAGAGTCGAGTACTTCCTTTCATCCTGCGATTCTGATCTTTGTCTCTGAACGGTGCCCCTGACTGAACCCTCCACCATACTCCGTGTGTTGTTGACGTGTGTTTCGTGTGCTTTGAATGCACACCTGCATTCCCCGTGACGACCCAGGGGCTTCCTTCCATCCTGGATTCATGCTCCTTCTACTGTGACCGTGTCATTGACATGTACCAATCTTAGGTCACAAACTAAGGAACAAGGGAAAGACAGTGGGCACACGCGCAACTGTGTTCTAGTTTTCCTGAGTCAGCCATGCACAAACGATCCGGATTCAGGACACCTTTACACTCTTAAAAATCACTAAGGACCCCCAAAGAGCTTTTACTAATGTGAGTTAGATCTACCAATATTTATCACATTAGCAAGTAAAACTGAGACATTTTTTTTTAAATCTACCAATGACATCACTTTAAAGTCGTAAACAATAATTAAACCCATGACATGTTAACATAAAAAATATATTTTTAAACGAGGCAACTATTTTCTAAACTAATGGTTTTACAGCATGGTTTTACAGTTTTTTCAGATCTCCTTCACCATCTGGCTTGATAGAAGAAGCCGATTCTCCCCTTTGCTCCCACATTCCGTCTGCTGGGATGTGTCGTTTCGGTTGGAGCCAGCTCCACACAGATACGTGGCTGGAAAAGAGAAGACCTCCCAGGGTTCCTCGGACCACCCTTTGAGAACTGATGACTTAAGTGTTTCGAAGGAATGCCAAGGTGAAGTCGAGTGGAGGAGAATGATCCAAGTGCGGCCTTAGAGAGAGGTGTGGGGATATCCCCAGGGGGCACCTGGCCTGGGTGGATAAGGGAGAGGCCCACAGCTGTCTTCTTTATTCACAGTTTCCAAATAGCCAGTGTGGTCCGTCAGGCTCCTGTGAGCCTCTCGTGTGTGTGTCATGGAAGCCGACGGTGCTTCACAGGCAGTGCTTGTGGTTTCAGGTCAGAACCCGCAGGAGTTTAGGGGCTGATTTGCCAGTGCCCTACCCATGGCTGTAAAGCCCCTTCTCCAAGGGCCCCCAGGCCTGGGAGCAGGTTCCAGGGCTGGGTGTGGTCAGGGGGCGCAGTGCTGTCCGAGGGGCGCACGGCAGGCTTATCTTGGGCTCCCCTTTCCACTTCCACCTTTGATCCACCTCTTTCTCTCTCTCTTTCAGTTCTAAGGAGAAGTTTAAAAACTGCTTTCTCAGGTTTTTAGAAGAACCTCGGAGACAAAAACAGACACTTCCCAGCCCACCTGGCCAGGGTTTATCCAATCAAATCAATATCACTGGCTTGCCATTCTCTTCTCACCCCACGCAGACTTGGCTGGCACAGGCAGCAGCCGGGCTTTCATTGCTCTGGCTAATTTAGAAGTCGTTTTATGAGGTGGGTATCCTTTCAGAAACTGAGTCAGACATCGTGTGCTCCAATTAAAGCTCGATGCCTGGTTGCTCGTCCAACCATCTGTAGATGTGTTCACCGTAGAGTGAGTGGAAACAGAAACTCTTCCCCGCACCCCACCCTCCCAGAGTTAGACTAAGAACTCCCAAGGCCCTAAGATGCTTCAACCTTCAAATACAGTTCAAAATAACACTCCACTAAGCTATGAAATAAGTTTAAGGAAGCCCAACAAGGTTCTGATACTTCTTTTGATGAGTATTACTTTTTAATGTTAAAAGTAATACTTTTTAAAATATTATTCTTTTCAGTGATTGAAGGGAATCTGTGTGTGCCTTGGCTTTTGGGTGATCTGAGAGTATCCCTAGAGGGTGCCTTGCGGTCAGGAGCCTCAAACAGAGGGTTGGATACAAACAGGTATCAAGAAGTCAGTTGATTGGTCTCACAAAAGAGCAGCTAAAGTTGTATATTTGAGCCTCGTTTATGTGGCAGACTTCATATCCCTCTGACAGCAACGGTTGGACCTGCCTTCCCTGCTTTGTACAGCCCGCCCCCCTACGGTACCCTGGGTCCAAGTGTTCTGTTGTTGGAACCCCACGATGTGCTCTGCCTTTGGGCTTGTCTTCGCAGCAGAGCGTGGTAGTTAAGTGTGTGCGCTTTGGAGTCAGACTGGTTTTGCAACCCAGCGCTTCCCCTTCCCATCTGTGTGACCTTGAGCAGGTTTCTGAGCTTTCTTGTGCTGCGGTATCTACATACAATTGGGGCTGATGATTGGCACTGCGGTGTTGTTTCAGGACTGAATGAAATCGTGACTGTCAGGTGCCCTAGATGGGCACCTGACGTATAACAAGTAGTCGGCACACCTGGGGAGCAGTGGTTGATGTTGCCCATGGGAACACTCAGCTGCTAGAGCTGAGCGTGTCTTTTCACGCACCTGAAGACTCGGAGCAGAACAGCTTCTGGCCCCAATATTCTGAAGATATTACTGGGGGGCAGAAAAGTCAATCTCACAGTAGAAAGAGCCCTGGCTCGGCTATTAAAGACACAGAGTTTCCAGCCCTGGACCTTCTCCCATGAGACCCCGAACATGTTCCTTTTCATCTCTAGGCGTTGGTTTCTGCATTATTAAGTTGGAGGTTTGTCAGAGTTGTTTTTCTAAGATAATTTCCAAGTTTGACCTCCTAGAATTTTGCAATCCCCGCCTCACCCCTCCCCACGCCGCCCCGTCTTCTCCCTTTGGCAGGAGTGAGTTGGCACGTGCGGTTCTGAGGCATCGTTTCCCTCCCCGTCAAATGCACCAGGTTGGCACAAGACCGGGCCCCTTCGGCCTCGTTCAGTGCGTAGCGTCTTCCCAGCCCTGGAAGTGTCATTCTGCAAGAGAAACAAAACCTTCCCCTTAGGCAGCTTTTGCGTGTGTTCACCTGTGTTTCCTTCTCGCAATCCTGGCCCCCAGCACTTTGAGGTTGCAGTTTCGTTGTGAGTCAGGCCTGCTGAGAGCAGTGGAAACCAGAGGGGCCTCCGCTTGGTAGGGAGGACGTGATGCTGCCTTTTCCTCAAGAGCATGGCCCTGGGCTTGGCGGGGGCGTGGAAGGGAGGTAATCACTTTCCGGAAGTGGATTTCTCACATTGACTGTCTCAGGGAGGAAAGAATATTACTGGAAAGCCCTAGAAAGTGCTTCACGTCTCTTTCGGGAGGGCCTTTGTGTTCTCAAGAAAGTACCTGCACCGAGCAGTAAAATGTCTGCATTGTTTTGATGTCTGCTCTGAGGCAGGCCTGCGCCGAGGAGGAAGTGTTCTCGGTGTGGTTGGCTCCTGACATGGGGTTCAGGTTCCCTTGGGGGACGTGACCGCAGGCTGCTGGATTCCCATGGCAGAGCTCCACAAGGCCATTTTGAGTGCTGGATCAGTCCTGGGCGGTGCCAGCTGCTATATAGGCTTTGAAACATTACAGACCCCCAGCCCCTCCATCGAATCCCACAGGGGAAAGGAGAGAAGGCAGCGAGGCATGAACAGCCCCGGAAACAGGATATCTGGCCATCGTGGTGAGACCATGCGTGTGAACATGTGCAGCGTGCGTGCTCTGGATCCGCAGATCCATGGACATGAGAGGGGTGCTCCAGGCAGCATGGGCAGTCACTGAAGTCCCACGGAACAAACCCATATAGACAGTGCAAAGGAATGCATATGCCACCCCCGGTTCAGAACTGCCTGTGTCCTATAGACTCGAATGGCAACGATCGGATCTTCCTTAACCCTGCCTCTGAGAAAGCCTTTATGAAATAACCAGTAATGGCCCAGCGTGGGGGCTCATGCCTACAATCCCAGCACTTTGGGAGGATTGCTTGAGGCCAGGGGTTCAAGACGAGGATCTAGGAAGAAAGAAAGGAAGAGAAAGAAAGAAAGAAAGGAAGGAAGGGAAGGAAGGAAGGAAAGAACCAGTAACTTTTAGAGAGCCAGGAGGTCAAACACAGAGGCGGGAAAGAAGCAGTGAAAAAGGAGCAGGAGACTCTTGGCCATGCTGACCCCAGAGGCTGAGCTCCGTGTGGGGCTGGACAGGGAGCTGGGCCAGGTGGGAGGAGAGCAAGTCATCTGGGAGCGCTTGGGCCAGCAGGACAGAAGGTGGGTTTTCAGTCAAGGGCCTGGAGCCCCTCAGAGGGGAAGTGGCGAGGGACCTCCAGAGGAAGGTCCCAGGGAGACGGAGTAGAGTGTGACGGGAGGTGACCCAAGACAACTCTGTCTATTTCAAATGTTGCCTAAGGCTGGTCATAGGTCCAGTAGGAGAAGGAAACTTTCCTTTGTAAATCTCATAGACCCCAACTCCCAAGAACCTGAACTGAGGTTGGTGCTATTTATAGTGCAACCCAGTTGCATTGTAGGCTGGGAATGAATCAGCATTTATAAGAGGAGTTTCTACAGAGATGTTCCAGGTTCCAAAAAAGTGACTTACAGATATCTGTGCAAAAGCTTAAAGGTACCTGCACTGATGTGCATAAACACGTACCCGATCAAAAGGGTTGCGAGATCTAAGCTGTGTTAGGGAGAGGGGGTGCCAGGGGAGAGGCCGGGGCAGTGGAAGAGGAGGGGGAATAGGACATCTTTAGAGGCTGTCATGGGCAAGTTGGCCTCGCTGAAGCTCTGCCACTGGAATCCAGAACCCCATGTCTACCTCACCAAGGAACCCCTGTCATATCCGTAAGACGGAAACAATAATAATACCCACCTCCTGGTTGCTAGAAGAAAGTGGGATAAATGCTTGTTATTTTCGCCTGGCACATGGCGAAAGAGTATTACTTGATGATCTGTTGCTTACACTGCAGCAATTGTAACTACACTCTGACTACTACCACTACTACGACCACTGTTATCATCAGAACAGCTATGACTGTTGATGCCACCACAATTTCGCTTTCCCTTCTGGGCCTCCTGAAATGACTTTGAACATCCAAAAGTTGGTGCAAGTGGAGGAGGAGTTAACATCAGGCCAAGCCTGTTCTGTGTGGGTGGGGGCTGCTGGCGACCGACAGGCGGGGCCCTTGGTGGGGGCGGATGGGCTGGAGTGGGACACGGGAGCTTGTGGCCGTGGTGACCACAGCTGGGGCTTCTCTTTCATTTCATGTAAAATCAGCAGGCTTTAGGGTAAACTGGAGAGGAGGAGAGGCTGGGTTGCAGGAGGCCTCATGGGGCCAGAGCTCGTTCCTGCGCAGGCTGCAGTGGTGGGAAAATTGGGGTTGAGGCTCTGGGGCCGCCGTAACCAAGATCCGGGTCTGTGGGAATGGTGTGAACGATGCTGAGCTGGTCACGATGATCCCTCCTCTGGTGCCCTGCACTTACTGCCCTAGCCCAGCTAAGGGTCCCATGTAGGTTCAGCTGTAGCAGCTGGTAGTCACCGCCCTCGACATTCTGAGGACAACCAAGTTAACACTTAACATGTATCGCCCACTCCGCCCTACAAGCCACCAGAGAACGGAATGCCCCCTTGAAGTCATTTTAGATTTTCCCAGGCCACCAAGCCAGGTTCATCTTTCCAATGCACTAATTTTTATCCCCAGATCCCCATTCTCACGAACCTTCGATGGCTGCCCTGTGCCTTCAGAACAGAGCCCAGCCAGCCTAGCTTGGCAGTCCCCAAATGCCTTTGCAGCCTTCTTTCCCGCAGATTCTCTGCGCAAGGTCTCTGGCTGAAACAAGAGGGCTCTCGCTGTTGTCAGACATGCCCTGTCCTCTCCTCCCTCCTTACCTTCATATGTGGCTTCTCTGGCCTGCAGTGACCACTCTGCTTTTCATCCGACAGAATCCTTCCAATTCAGTGCCACTTCCTCCATGAGGCTGACCCCAGAGATATTTCATTAAAAAAAACATCCCCTGGAGCTTATGACCATAGTGGCAGCACTTCGTGCCCACTACCTAGGGTCGTGAAGTTTATTTTCCTGCATGGGTGCACGTGCACATGTGTGTGTCTTGTGTGTATTTTGTCCTTGAGGCACGAACCTGTGTTTTGTATATGCCAGGGATAGAGAGGAGACACAAGCTAGCTTGGTGTGGCTGTTTAGCTTATTTTGGCTAGGATATGGGTTTCAGATTCTCAGACTTTAAAGACCCAGGCCCAGGAAAAGGAGGCTTGGGTTTTCGTCTTTCTTCTGTGTGGCTATGGAGATATCTTCCACCTTTGGTGAGCTTTGGTTTCTGTCTCTGTGAAGTGGGGAGCCCTCTCAGTTCTTTCTCCTCCCTTGCAGGTGATCGAAGAGGCTTGCCAATAGGTGGAAATACTTCAAGGCCACAAAAATAGCTAGACACTTGAAAGAGGTGGCCCCTCTGTGGTCTTGTCCTTGACTCAAGGAGAGAGCCTCTGGTGGCTTTCCCAGAACCAGCAACAGGAGTAGGACACGGGGGTTTCTCTGCCCAGTCATGCCACAAGCCACCAGGCCTCACAGCCTTTCCCTGGGCTGCATCCTCCTTTGCACTGTGCCCTGTGGTGCAGACCCTCAGGCCTTACTTTCCTTTCCACCAGCCACATCCACAGCCACGGCAATCTGTGCTTTCCAGCAAGCTTCCTTCTAAAATCCCCCTCTGTCTAGGGTTCTTGGGGACCCTGTGGACCTTCCTTCCTTGTGACATGGTTGGGGAAACACACTGGTCTGCAGACTTCTTATTCATCTTCTCAATCCCAGAGATGGCTTAAGCAATCTTATCTGTTGGGAGTGTGAGTGTGTGCTCATGTGTGTGTGTATGACTCTTTTCAGCTGTTCTGTTACTAACTGATGCCAGCTCTCTGCTACCTTATATTGAGTGCCCACTGTGTGCCGTGGACCCGACACACCCTGAACCAGGCCCTGGGGCCTCTGCTGATGCCTGCAGCAGACCGCTACCTGTCTTGCTTGGTTTTCCTTCATCACTCTTTGATGTCTTACTATGTGCCAGACACTTTATTTATATCATTTCGTTTTAAATTTTATAACAATCTTAAGATTCAATCCAGTTATTGATCCTATTTTACAGAAGAATAAAATAAGGCTCAAATGACTTGCCCTAGGTCATACCATTTGTAAGAGGTCGAGGTAGAAAAGTGAACCCAGATTTGACCCCAAAACTTATATCTTTAAAGTAACTGTACCGTGCAACTTCTTATCTGAGCAAGATAAGAGTAGCTAGACTTGCTCGATGAACTTCCCTGGGAAACCACTGAACTACTCTTCTGCATTTTTTACCTCATCTGCTCCCTACTCCACCCATCCTCCCAATATGTTGCTTTGGAAAACATTGTCCATGAACTCACAGCTGCCAGGAAGCTACCCCCAGATTCCAGTAAGCCTTAGAGATCGCAATGGTTCAGTTTAATCCAAAGGTCTGTTAGCTGTGTAGATTCTTTCCTCAGTCCAACCCCTACATGAGAAACTTAAAAAAAAATTCTTGCACTAGAAGGGGACTAGGAGTCATTTGGTCTGTCCCCCTGCCTTCAAGAAATGCTTAAAGGTCATTTCCTAAAGCCTTTCAGAAAAGGTTCCATGGTGTCCAATGATCCTGGTGGCCGGAAAATTTTCTTTAGTCCAATAAAACCCTGTCCTGCTTTACTAGAAACCTGTTGCTGACTTCATGGAGTGCCAGAAGTTCCAGATCATCCAGACTCTCTTCCATGCACGTTTGCCCTGGTAAGTGGAACTTGTACAGATACTCTCCATGTGTCAGGAGCTCCAGGGTTGACAAAGTGCTCTCACGTGGCTTGTGCCATTTGATCCTCTTTGCTGCCTGAGGAGGTAGGCAAGTTGGGGGTTCTTGTCACACTTTTACAGATGAGGAGACTGAGGCTCAGAGAGGTTAGAGAGGTTATCTGCCCAAAGTCCAACAGCCAGGATGTGTAGAGTTAAGACTGAACTCCAAGTCAAATGCTTAGAGTTATTCAAACCAGGAGGAATTTTGGAATTTATTTTCTAGTTTATTTCTGTATTATCCCCCTCTTTTTACAAATACAGAAACTACAATCTAGAACCTTTCAAGGACTTGCCTGAGTGACAGAGTAGGAGTTAGAACTTTGGTCTCCTGACAATCAGTTCATTCCTTTACCCGGATCGCCATGCTGAGATGAACAATGTGCCCTCAATAATTTTTAAAAGAGTTAAACATGTCATGAGGGCGTGGTCCTCTCATTGTGCCATCTCCATATCGCAGAAGCAAACCTGAGCTCCATGGCACTCAGCCTCTTTCTCTGGTTGTGGCCAAAGTCATGAAACTGCAGAGACCTCCACTGCAGGGCAAGGAAAATACCCACTGCCTCCCAGATAGAAAAAAAGGAAAAAAAAAAAATTAAAAACCCAAGCTAGGTAACGTAGAAAATAAACAAGGTTGAGTCTCAATGTGGTTCATCGGCAGAATTTTCCCCAGAGCCGACAGCCCGTGTCAGAGCTGTATTTTCCACTCCGGCTACTGTGATTTGGTTGCGGCACCCTTGGTTTCTTTCCTTTCGATGGAGGCAGGCTCTGACGCAGGTTTAGGGCTCTGGCAGGTGTCTGGGGCTTTACAAGCTTGTCCCGGACTCTGACACCTCATCCCCTTGCCCCATCCCCCACCCACTTTTGACGGGACAAGGTCAGCTGGGGCAGAAGCAGTTGGGGTGCTGGAAAGGTGTTAGGGGTTTTGCCATCTCCAGAACCCCCTTAGCATGTGGCCCGGCCTTAAGGCAGTGCTGGCAGGGGAGAAGGCAAGAGCCTTGATTCTGTAGGGGTTTCTCTCGGTGGAGATTCCAGAAAGTTGAGGATGACTTGCTAGATGACATTTGGTGTCTTTGCTCATTCCTTTTTGCTAAGTTGTTCTCTTTTGCGCAGTGCTTGCGTGCATAAGGCATTTCTGGACGGGGGCCTTTCCCAGGGCTGGTCAGGTTAATACGATTTCATCTGCTGATCAAGACATGAAAGATGAACAGTGCCTGTTACATCCACCAATACTCAGATTCCAATCAGACTGTCAGAGCGACCTCTTCCACTCCCTCCCTGGTAAGAGAGGGTTTCAGAGGACTGCTGGAGGACTAGATAGAGAGGACTAATCAAGGAAAATGATTTGCTCATTATCAGGACGGGGCTGGGCAAATTCCCAGTGGCCCTGCTGCTGGGTGTGACTGGGGGGCCCTCAGTTTTGACTTTGGTTCTCTGCCTTCCTGTGCCCCACGTCCGGGTCTCCAGTGCCCTCTCACCAGTGCGTTGGCTTCCAAAGCCTCAGTGTGGTTTCCTTCACCAAGAGCCCCGAAAGCTTCACCCTAACCAGGTGCTGGATTCTCCTCCCCTTGCGAAAGCCCCACTTTCTGAAAGGTAACTGGCCAACTGAACACTTCTAAAAGCAGGCTGCAACCGTAATCTCTCACCCTCCCAGGAAAATACCTACAGTTTTAACTGACAATAGCCCAGACAGGGTATCTAAGTAAACTGGAACATTCCTGGCTCTGTGTGTGTATGTGTGCGTGTGTGTGTGTGTGTGTGTGTGTGTGTGTGTGTGTGCATATGCACCCACGTGTGTGCATTTGTGGGTTGGGGGGAGCCCTGGGCCTTCCCAAGTTGTTTGGATTCACTGTCTCATCTGCCCTTCCCAGTGTGAAACATGAACGGTGCCACTCATGGGCAGATGCCCACTTCTCTAGAATTGCCACATCCTGGTAATAATATCTGTGGCTTCTGAAGGCTGAGCGTGGGATGCCTTCTTTTTGTTCTAAGCTTGTGAGGAAGCCTGGGGAACAGCATAAAAAGTCTACTCTGGAAATAATATACAGGCAAACCAACTGCCCCTCCACTTCCTGAGTGAGTATTGCTGGGTATTCCTGAGTGAGGGGCAGGTCAAAATTCCTCAGACCAGCTTCTTCTTCCCTAATCCCAACCTGGGTAGGCGCCTCTCCCCCAGTCTAAGGCCGTATTTAGCTGGCAGTTAAGATGCTCTCAGACGGGGCTGCCCCAGGAAAAACTGGGCAACGACAAAAACGTGATGCTCTGGTTGCCCCTTTGGGGTTTGGCACATTCACGGCCCCTCCATTTTTAGGGGCTGTTTCTAGGACTGAGCCTGATATAAGTATCATGTATTCTTTAGAATAAACAATAAAATCAAAACGAGAGCTAACCCTTGGAATGCATCAGGCTCCATTCTAAATGGTATATGTATATTAACTCCTGTAATCCCCACAACAATCCTAATATCTATCTGTGTAACTGTAAATACTCCTTATAAGCCCATCTTGTAGTTGGGGGAATCTGGGTTCAGAAAGGGGATGTGCACGATCCGATCCCACACAGCCAGTGAGGGTCAGAACCAGGATTTGAACCCCAGGCGGTATGGCTACAGAGGCCACCCTCTCCTGTCCCTTAACAGAATTATGGGGGAACAAATTGGCACATTATTAGCTGAAATGAAGTACTTCATGGTGCCCAGCACATAGAAAATACCGAATAAATGTTAGTTCCCCCGCCCCAGGAATGGCTTGCATTTTAGTAGCAGTGGAATGAAGGGCTTTCAGGACCAGCTAGAGTTAGAAGGATTTGCGTTTGTGAACGTGACCGTGTTTGTAGCTACCCGAGCAGATCCTGCCGATCAGCAGGGTTGGTCAACCCTGTTCGTGGCAGTCTGCACCTAGACCTGATGCTGCCTAGGCCTTCCGCCGATGACTTTTATGGTTCGGACACTTCAGTCTCTTCGTCTCAGGTGCAGTTTGTCCTCAGGGGACTTTGAGGGGTGACTGTTTTAAAAATAGCTGAGGCAACTGGTGATGGCTGCTTCAGGGGCAGCACGTGAGCCAGGCCCCAGGAGGGGAAAGCCATGAATCAGGGGTCATGTAGCAAGACAGGGCTTTCCTGCAGGCCGGATTGGGTCAGCGTGGTCCACGGTTCCCTTGAGGGATTCCCCGGCTGCACGCCCCGGCGGTTGCGCTCTGGTAGATGCCTCCGATTCCCCCGTTTGGCCTGACTCACCCCCGGCCCGTGTCGCTCAGCCCTCCACCCAGGTGCTGCCTGGAGAGTCAGCTGGGATCCCAGCAGGCAGCCCCCTCGCCCACCACAGGCGAGGTGGGAGGTGGAACTAAACGGCACGTCCCCTCAATTCCGGAAAGCCTGGGCCTTCCTTTCACCCTCCACCTCATACCCGGAACCGCCAAAAATAGAAAGAAAAAACACAAGGCAGAAAAACGTAATTGTAATAATTATTAATGCTTTCTGAAGCTCTAACACTGCTCCATTAGTCATAGCCACAGTTCGTTGGCTGTTATGATCACACCTCCGTTAACAGTTGGTGGTGATTAATTACATCACCCAGTGGCAGGGCTAGGGAGGAGTGTGCTGTTCACAAGAAAGAGGCTGAGCACCGCGGGAAGGGGAGCAGGGACAGGCCTGGCGGCAGGGGTGGGTAGCGGCCGGTATTAGCGCACCTGAGTCAAGAGGGCGAACCCGCGGGTCAGAGATCAGCATTTAATGTTCCAAAGTCATCTGGGGGCTTCTGCATCATGACCTCTCAGGTGGTCGATGGGCAATGTTCTCCAGCACGGTGGACGCCATGGCCAGGCCAGTCTTACTCTGTCACCATTATTATCAAGTTATTTCTTAGTTCGGCCACTGGCAGAGACTTCTCATTGGCTACCAGGTCAAGTCTAAATTCATATAAATCCCTTGGTTTCTCCATTGGCAAGATGGAAATAAAGATAGTACCACTTTTTTTTTTTTCTTGGGATGGAGTCTCACTCTGTTTTCCGGGCTAGAGTGCCGTGGCATCAGCCTGGCTCACAGCAATCTCGAACTTCTGGGCTCAAGTGATCCTCCTGCCTCAGCCTCCCAAAGTGCTAGTATTACAGGTGTGAGCCACTGAGCCCGGCTGATATAACCACTATTGTTGGGAGAATAAAATGAAGCATCAGATGGAAAGTGCCTGGCACAACATACAGTAGGCACTCAATAAGTGGTGGTTTATTTCACTCCATTTCTCTCTAGGGTCTGTCACATACTATACTCCAGTGTCTGGCCCCTGCTCCCCGATCCCCCTCCCTACCCTCCCCCCATATTCACTGATTCCCGTGCGGCTGTGCACTGACTGTCTCTCCTCCTCAAAGCCTCTTCCCACTGCTCCAGCTCACATTGACCCTCCTGCCCCCGCGAGCCTCTTGCTCTGCCGTTTGGCCCTGGGTCATTGTATGTGCTCTTGGGTCCTCTCTACTTGTCTCATTAGTATAAGTTTCATCTTCTCACGCAGATTGCAGTTTCTCCAGTTCAGGAACTGGGCTCATTGCTTCTGATTCTCATGCCTGACAGGTCACTAGGTGAGCAATAGCTTCTTTAGAAGAGGCCTGGGGGTTGGGTAGGGGTGGGTGTGTGGCAATGGAAAGTTACCCAAAGTGATGGGGAAACCAGATGGGGCACTTCACTGTGGGGATTTCCCTGGACCATGTTTCATGACTTGTACCAAGCCCCGTGCTTTGTCAAGCTGGAATCCTGGCACACTCCCCACTTTCCATACCCATTTCTGCCCATCACACCCATTTGAATTGGCAAAAGTGCTGTGGGGTGGAAAATATTGGAATCTTGGGGCAAAGGCCAGTGAGTGCATCCTTCAGGGCAGGATGAAGGGGCCCCCAAATTTCTCTGTGCACTGCAGATCACTCAAGGTCTCCCAAACCCCTCCGCCATCTCCCCATGCCAGTTAAAGCAATCTTGGCTGTTCTGCTCTGGCCCAGGCATCTCTTGAGGGCTTTCTTATCTCTGTGCAAAAGGCTCAGACGTAGGGGCCAGTCTAGATCCAGACATGAGGGCCAGCTGAAGAATCTGAGAACTAGAGTAACACCTGGCTGCCAAGGCCGGTGCGGTTCAGCCTGACAGCAGTCTATGGGCAGCAGTCTGTTGTTAGAGGGGATGGACGCGTCATCTCTAAGCTGTAGCACCTTTCTAGACCCGGCCGATCTTCCTGAGGCAATTCGGTTGTTTTGCATCCAACTGGGTTTATTCTGTCATATACACGGGTTGCCTTCTGCTCTGGGGCTGTTTTACAGAAACTAGTCCTGGATGTTGTTTGGTCAGGGATAGGGTTTGAGTTTGATCAGCCCGAGTGGGCATGCCTGAATTACTCTCAGATTGGATGCCCGGGCTACTCCCCTCCTCCTTAACACCTATTCCACCCGAGCCAACCCACTCTGGGACTCCTTCCCACACTTTTAGGCCTATAAAATGTAGAATGCTGGAGTTGGAAGGAGCTGCAGGGACCAGCCAGTCTACCTTCTTCTGTGGAAGGGGAGAGAGACTCAGGGGTTGGGAGTAATTGCTGTGAGCTCATGCAGCCTCTACACGTGGATGGCTGTGCCCGTGCATGCTCCTGGGTCAGGGCCCACCCTCGATTTTTTACCCATAATTCACTTTCATTCTATCAATTGTTTCTGAATCAATAACTTCCTTCTCTCTCTCTCTCTGTCTCTTTGAGACAGTGTCTCACTCTGTCACCTAGGCTAGAGTGCAGTAGCATCATCATAGCTCTCTACAATCTCAAACTCCTGGCATCAAGCAATCCTCCTGCCACAGCCTCCCGAAGTGCTAGGATTGTAGGCGTACACCACCGCACCTGGCCATCTCTTTATTCTTTCTATTTACAGCCTTAAAACTCACTTTCTCCAAGAAACCTCTGATTAATTCAGCTCATTCTCATATTAGGGTTTTCCAGAGAATCATAGCCAAGAGAATATATGTATATATGTATCTCTCTCTATGTATACATATATATATATATATATATATATAATTTATTATAAAGTTTTGGCTCATGCAATTGTGGATGCCAAGAAGTCCCACAATCTGCTATCTGCAAACTGGTGACCCCAGAAGGCTGATGGTGTTCAAAGGCCTGAGAGCCAGAGAGTTGATGTATAGACTGCAGCTCAGATCTGAATGCCTGGGAACAGGAGTGCCCAGGCTGGAGAAGATGGATGTTTCAGCTCAAGCAGTCAGACAGAGAGGGTGAATTCTCCCTTCTTCCACTTTTTTGTCCTATGAGGCCCTTAACAGATTTGATGGTGCCCACCCACATTGGGAGGGACAATTTACTTTACTCAGTCCACAGATTCAAATGCTAATCTTTTTCAGAAACACCCTCCCAGGCACACCCAGAAATAATGCTTAACTAGACATCTGGGCAGCCCATGGTTCAGTCAAGTTGACACATAAAATTAACAATCACAAGCTTCTATCCTTTACTAGGTGATTGGCTTGTGCTATGTTATTTTTACTTACTATTGTTTTTCTCCATGAGCTCCAGGAGGGTTATAGTCATGCGCTGCATAATGACATTTCCGTAGACGATGGACTGCATATATGACAGTTGGCCCTTATTATAATACCGTATTTTTCTATTGTACCTTTTATACTGTCACCCCAGGTAGAGTGTAGTGGTGTCATCGTAGCTCACTGCAACCTCATACTCCTGGACTCAAGCGATCCTCCTGCCTCAGCCTCCAGAGTAGCTGGGACTACAGGTGCACGCTATCATGCCTGCCTAATTTTTTTCTTTTTTCTTTTTTTTTTTTTTTGAGACAGAGTCTCACTCTCTCGCCTGGGGTGAGTGCCGTGGCGACAGCCTAGCTCACAGCAACCTCAAACTCCTGGGCTCGAGCAATCCTACTGTCTCAGCCTCCCGTAGCTGGGACTACAGGCATGTGCCACCATGCCCGGCTGATTTTTTTTTCTATATATATATTTTTAGCTGTCCAATTAATTTTCTTTCTATTTTTTTGGTAGAGATGGGGTCTCGCTCTTGCTCAGGCTGGTCTCGAACTCCTGAGCTCAGAACGATCCGCCCACCTCGGCCTCCCAGAGTGCTAGGATTACAGGCTTGAGCCACCGCGCCCGGCCTCCTAATTTTTTTCTATTTTTAGAGGAGACGGGGTCTTGCTCTTGCTCAGGCTGGTCTTGAACTCCTGAGCTCAAGTGATCCTCCCACCTCAGCCTCCCAGAGTGCTAAGATTACAGTCGTGAGCCACCATGCCTGGCACCTTTTATATGTTTAGATACGTTTAGATACACAAATACTTACAGCCGTGTTACAGCTGCCTGCAGCATTCAGTACAGTAACATGATGTCCAGGTTTGTAGCCTAGGAGTGCTACACCATACCCTACAGCTAGGTGTGTAGTGGGCTATACCATCTAGGTTTGTGTAGGTACACTCTGTAATGTTTGTACAATGATGAAATCTAATGATGCGTTTCTCAGAATGCATCCCCATCATGGAAGCAATGCATGACTGTGTTTCAATGTGCCCTTCATCATCTCTGTTAGTCTGGCAACTTCATCCATCACTCTAGGAACCCCTGAAGGCAATGCTGTCATCAGCTTTGTCTGGCCCTGAGCTCACCCTTTGTCCAGTCCGGGCTACAAACCAGGGCTGCTCACAGTCCAGGAGGAGGGTGGCATTGCCTGATGAGCCAGGGCACAAAGCCCTTGTGCTGAGGGTGAGACTGGAGGAAAACTTGGAGGAAGAAGAACCTTCCCTGACTCCTTTGCTGGGGTCAGCCTCGAGGGGTCAGGGCTCGCCCCCAGCAGTGTGGAGACTCTGTTCTGGACAGGATGTGAACATCCTCGGATTTTTCACGATCAAATTAAGTCACTTGTCTGGGGTCATGCTGTGACACATTCATTGCCAAACCTGTTCCTTTCACCAGGGCCCCGTGGGATTTTGCCAAGTCAGTCCTCCTTTGTACTTTCTTGCTCAACCCGTGCATAATTCTAGAATTCTCAGGCAGGAAGGGAATCCATGGTGGAGGGTGGGGTGAGGTGGAGGTCATGTCATACATCCTCCTAAGCAGAACACATGGACGTCAGAGGCACGAAAGGGTTTCCACATTGACCTGCGGTCACCCATTTCCACATCCCCCACCTCAGAGAGTTCAGGTGTTCTTGCAAATGTCTAAATTTCCGCTACTGTAGTTTGAGCCTGAGCCCCGCGTTATTTTTCCTGGAAAACAGGAAAAAGTTTGTGAATTCCTGTATTGGGAATGGGCAGGCGTCTATGTTCATTTGCCTAAAAATAATATTACTTGAAAAACTCCTCTCCAAATTGAAGTAGCTCAGTTCCCTGATGTTTTTTTTTTTCTCGTGTAAGACCCAGCCATGCTTCCCGCTGCCTCCTCCTGACCCTCTGCGGTCACTCAGACACTGGAATTTCTGTGGCCAAAGGGTGCTGGCAGCTGGCCATTTCAGTCCAGGTCCCCTCAGGGATCAGGGCTCTCTGGGACATAATGGGAGCCCAGAGGAGGCGTCATGGTTGGTAGGAAGCGCCACATTCAGGGATACTGGCTTCCGGCTCTTTCTCCAAATGACTCTAAAATGAAGCAATTTCTGAATAGGTTTAAGAACAGTAGATATCATCAGCCCAATCCTTGATTTTGCAGAGAGAAGTGAATCTCAGAGCTAGCTACCTAGTGGCAGAGCTAGGAATAGATCAGGCGACAGACCTCCTGACAGCCAGTCCTTGCTCAGAGAACCCAGAACCTTCTGTGTCTGTTTGTGCTAAACTGAAGTTGAAGGAGGAAGCAGAACATACCTGGTATAGGTCATGGGGACAGGTGACTTTCCCTGGACCACTTGCCGCCCACCTCTCCTCCTTAACAGGTTCCCAGGCAGAGCCAAAGTGTCCCAGAGGGGCAGCTCCACCCCTTCCCTGTCCAGAGAATAGTACCGAAGGGCCTGGAAGCCTTGGCTCCGCTTGCACACACGCCTTTGCTTTTCTCCCAAGCTTTGGCCCGGTCCTCAACAGCCCTGGGCCCTCCCTTGGCCAGCTGTAAAATGGGGGGTTGCCTAAAGTTCCTTGTCTACTGCTTCGAGGTAGTAATCTGAGAAATGCTTTGAGATCCCCAAGCAGAGAGAAGAGACTTCTCCAACAAGAGGACGTGTTCTTCGTGAGAGTGGTGAGACCAGAGCCTTAAAATCCAACAGCTGTTGGCTGGTAGTTCAGGCAAGTTATGGCCTATGAGAGTCAGTCTTGAAAACCCTGTGGTGTCAGACATTTTTCCTGTTGGTTCGCAACAACCCTATGAGACCTATCTCATAACATTTGCTCAATTTTGCAGAGAGGAAACTGAAAGTCAAAGAGAAGGCTGAAATAACTTGCTCAAGGCCACCTAGCTCAGTGGCAGAGCTGGGCTCCAAACCCAGGCTGCCTGGCTCCACGCTCCCCTTCTTGGCTGCATTACATCCTAAGCCCGGCCGCGATCCTGCAGGATGAACGGTGAGTCTCCCTCCTGCCCCCTCCACAGGAAGGGACTGTGTGACTTAGCAGGGTCCAGAAAGGGGGATGATCTACGAGAGGTAGAAATAACGGGATCAAGTTTGGGAACTCCTGCGTTAGAGGGGTGGTTCATTTCTCTCCTTCCAAGCTGCAGAGCTCATGTTCCTTGCCTGGCCTGGTGTTTCATTCAGTCTTGCTCCCTCTGGTCTGCAGGGGCCACATATAAGCCCACACTACAGCCCAGGCATCCCCTCTGCGGGGGCCATGGTATGCCATGGAACCACAGTCCTTGGGGGCTTCAATTTGTATAGAACTGACAAGGACAGGGAAAAGGAAAGTGAAGCTTAAGTTCAAGCTCCCACCCCCCCACCCCGAAGTAGATTTCCTGTGAAGCTAGTAAAACTGAAGCTTCAGGGTGTCTTACTTGCATTGGCTCTTTCCAAAGCCCTGGACCTCATTTTATATACATTTTTTTCTTCAAGAGAGTTCTCCCTCCTGTACATGCCTCAGGGCTCCATAAAATGTGGCTGCCCACTCCCCTGACCTGATTTGGCAAATGTCAGAGTCCCACACCCCGCTGAGAAACACCGCCGGTCCCGCTCCTCCTGGAGCTCTCCCACACACTACGAGCGAGCCTTGATTGAGGGCGTGATTCGGTTCAGAGTAGCTGGGCTGAGTTTTTGTAAAGAGGTTGCCATGTGTGCACTTTTGCAGACCTCAAAGCCACCAGAAGGAGAGAGCTTACCGTAGTTTTTTTGTGGCGATGACTCTCTATGATTTTCCTCCGCAGAGAAGTGCTTGCAAACCCTGACATGGTTCCAAGAAGACATACAGAGGAAGCCTACGGAGCTGTGTGTTCTGCACCATCCACACGTGCGGATGCATGTACCACGCGTGTGTGCTAACACTTCTGGGCTCCGTTCCCTGGGGTGAGTCACTTCTGTTACAGGGACTTTGGATGTAGGACCGTTCTCTGGGACCAGAGATGCCCAGTTGATTCCAAGGGTCTGGAAGACTGCCAGGACTGCAGTTGTCTGAGTTGCGAGGTCCCTCACTGCTAGGCTGTTGGCCAGGTCTGGGGGGAATGGAGGGGCCTTCAGACTGGAGAAGGTGAAGGTGAGAGATGGAGCGTAGGGTGGAAAGGAAGACCAATCAACCCTGCCCTTGTACCCTTTCCCCATCAACTCCCATCCTGGTCACGCCCATTTCTTCCCACATGCACAGGCTTCACCAAGGTTGTTAGCTGCAATGGTAAAGTCAGCTACCTGAAGCAAAAGGGGGGGATTTATTGTAAGCAGCCTAGGCTGTCTCAGAATATCCACGGACTGAAGCTGCTGCAGGCCACATGACCCGTACTTTCTGCTTTTCTCGGTGCCCTTGCATCCTGCTTTCTCTCCAGACCAGCTCTCTCTTCACTTCTGGGCAGCTTGCAGGAGACCACAGCTACACAGCTCTCAAGGCTGCTGTCTTGAATTCAAGGGGCCAGCCAAGACTGACTCATGCTCTGAAGTCCCAAGTCCAAATTCCTGGGAGACAGACTAACAGCTCAGCTTAAGTCAGGTGTCCACCCTCCAATCAGGGGACCAGGGTCAGGTGGCTGCGAGAGTCAAGGTGGGAAAACATCATAAACAGTGTCCCAGGTCAAATGGTGTGTCCTCCATGAAGACCCTCTGACCGATCCTATGGAAGAAGTCCCCTTCCTCTCAAATCCCCACAGCACTGTCTCCGTCCCTCTTCTTGGAGTGCATTACTTTCTTCCTTGTGTTAGTACTGTCTTTGTAAACATCTTATCCCCTCTCCCACCTACCCATAAGCTGGTTTGTTTATCTTCATTTATCTCACAGCTTGTGCAAAAAAAAATTGGACACGTACTTAACACCTAAAGTCATAGGTAATCTCCAAATAAATCAATTTTCAAGAAACTTAAGCAACTTGGCCAAGTCTTTCATTTCATCGAATTGTCCTGAGTTAATTAAATTCAATTAATTCAACCAATTTGTATTGAGGGCCTTCTGCATCTCAGGAACTGTTCTAGCTGCTGGGGAGACAAAGGTTAAACAAGGCAAGGAAAGTCTTTACCCTACTGAGCTTCCAGTTCAGTGTTGAAGACCATCGATCAGGGATAGTGTTTGCTAGAAACTGCTTTCGCTGGGTACTCAGGATAGATGTGTGTAAGTCTCCAGCACTGCCCTGGAAGAGCTCAGTTTCTCTGGGGGGTCACAGATGGATGGTTGGGTGTGTTGCTGCACAACAGGGCGGTGTCAGTAAGGGGTGGGGAAGAAGTACTGTAAGACCTCAGAGAGAGAGATTTGCCACCTGGGGGAGAAGGGGATGTCTAGGGGAGGTTTTGCTGGGAACAGTGACATGGGAGTGAACTCAAAGGGTGAATAGGAGTTTGCCAGGGAGAGTTGGGTGTGTGAGTGTGCATGTGTTTGGGGGACTGGGGGGCAGGGGAAAGGAGATAGGAGTGATGGTAGTCAGACCCTTCCAGATGGAGCAATCAATCTGGAAGGAGATTTCAGGCACTGTGGAAGGGCTGCTGCATCTGGAGGAAGGAGAGACACTAAGTGTATCTGAAGCACAGGAAACATGGCGGCAAAGGATGGGAAGTTTGGCCACGGCCCCTCCTGGTTTTGTGTGCTAAGCCCAGGAACACTGGGTAAGTATCCACAGCCAGCTGCCCCAGGGACTGGGGCAATGATGGGCTGGGCATGAGGGCCGGGCAGAGCCTGGAGACCAGCAACAGCCTGTGGCCAGGAATACATTCCAGAAGGCCCTAGGAAGAAGCTTTGCTCCTGCCCTGTGATCACTGTCCTCTGGCTCATGGAGAGAAATGTCTGGAGGGTGAGATGCTGGTGAAATTTTCACTCCCAAATTGCATCTTCCTCAGAAAGCACCAGGTCTTCTAACTTTCACTCCCTCGTGAGGGGCATGGGATTTTCTAAATTTTGCAATTGGATTTAAGAAATCAAAAGAAAAGTTGTCCATTTGTAGTTAAAAAAAAAGCCAGCAGAAGTGTGTTTCCACACCCCCAAGTCTTCTGAATTATAAACCTGTATGTAGCCCATGGCCCTTTAGCCAATGTTATGGTGGGGACTGGAGATGAGGGATTTCAGAGATTGTGCCTGTTCCAGAATGTTCCTCAGTGGACAGCAGGTCTGCTCTCCACTGTCCTCATGTGCCTGGGTGGGGCTGGAATGGAGTCAACTTCCTGGACCTTTCCCTGGCCAGAGTCAAGGCCATTCACACCTGGTCCCCTCCTCCCTGTGCGGCCGGGTCTCCGTGCCCTGTCACTCCTAGCCAGCCTCCAGCCCCGCTGGCCCGCCCACCTATTTCAGATGTTTGCGGCTCTGGGTCAATCTAGGCAGCTTCTTCCCTCTTCTCTGCCTGTCAGACATCACTCATCCTTCCAGTCAAAGGTCCTTGTCTCTGCAAAGGTTTCCCCAACCCACCTGAGTCAGACCCAAGAGCTCCCTCTTCTGTGCTGTCCCCACACTTTTGAGTCACTTCTGTTATTACTCTCCCCTCACTGGCGAACAGTTATTTGTTCTTTCGTTAAGTCGACTGAATTTCTTAAGCTCCGAGACTAGGCCTGAATCATCTCTGTGTCCCAAGGCACCAGCAACAGTGCCTGACACGGAACAGACTCTCAGTAAATACTCTATTTGTTAGGGAAGGGGGGTTTATCGTGGCATCTTTTCTGCTGGGGTTGGGGTAGGGTGAAGACAGCTTTGGGAAGAATTCCGACAAGCAGAAAAACAGGAGGGCGCTTCCGGAGCAAGAAAGAGCCGGGGCACAAGCAGCACGGTGGGAGGGCGTGGGCAAACACGGGGCTGCGGGGAGGGAGGGGCGGGGGCGGTGGAGCACACTAGGCTTCAAGCACGGTCCTGGGCTCGTGAGCATCCATGCACTGGGCCTGGGCAAAAACGCAGGGACGTGGCTATTATTCACAGAGAAGGGGACTGAGGCTTGGGAAGGTGACACAGCTCGTGAGTTGGTGATGGAGATGGGATTAGATCAACTCTGTTAGACTCCAAAGCCCGTGGCTTATCGGGGCTGTAGAGCAGAGTACGTAATTGGGGCTGCCTGGTACCTAGAGTTAGCGAAGGGTAGTGAGAGGAGGCGAGTGTGGAAAGTATACGTTACGGGGTTATATTATTAATCATGTCTAGGGTGGGTTTTTTGACTGCCTTCCATGTGCCAAAACCTGTGCTAGGCACTTTAACCTGTCGCCTCATCAAAACTAACAGCGGCCTTGTCACTACCCATTTTACAGATAAGGGAACTAAATGTCAGAGAGTTCAGTGATTTGCCCATGAGCATCCAGCCAATAAGCGACAGAGCCATGACGTAAATCCAGGTCTTCTGATTCCACAACCCAAGCTAATTGGGAAAGGGCTGCATGGGTGAGTCATAGCTTAATAATTCAATTCTCAATGACATAACAGCGGTATAGCTTTCTCATTCTTTATTTCTTTTTTGCCGTAGGCAAGTTCCAAGCCTGGACTTCTATTCCCACGCTGTCCCATCTCTTCCTGTACAGTTCTGCCCACTTGTCCTGTCTCCTCACTGTCCTCTCTGCCCAAATGTATAAAACTGCAACCCCTGGGCGTGGGGAGGAGGGGATGGGCAAAGTCACACCTTACGGATGTGGCACACTCTGTCTGGGGGATGGGCAGGCTTGTAGCTCTGACTCGGGCGGTGCAAAGGCAATTTATGTAACCAAAGCGTTTGTACCCCTGTAATGCTCTGAAATTAAAATAAATAAATAAATAAATATATTTCATACTTAAAAAAAAAAAAAACACAAAACAAAACTGGATCCCCAAGCAAGGTTAACCGCTAGCCTCATAAAAAGGGCCAATCTTCTGGCAGATGACAAGGTCTCTTAAGGAAGACACGGGGACAGGAAGGTGAAGGGAACATCAAAGCAACAAGGAACCCGGCCAAGATCTCAAGAACAGATGCAGCGATGATGTCCCTGGGAGGGAAGTCGTTCCCTTTGCCAGATACTTTTCCTTTTTAGAGATTTCGGTCTCGAATGGGTAAAATTCAAACACCAGCCTTGCTCAGAATTTCCTGGGCTTGCTTGCTCAAAAGGTGGATTTCCTGGCCCAGGAGTCTGCCTTTTTAAATCAGCACCCAGAGAGTCTGAGAATTGAGAACACTGCCTTTGGCGATGCAGTTACACCTTTGGCTTTTGCTGTTGCTGCCAAGAGAACTTGGGGTGCCAGGAGTTTGGGGCTGGATGCCTTCTAGTTCCCTTCCCCAATCAGAGGCATTGACCTGGAGGCCGTGTGTAGGAGTCCCCATCTTTCGGAATTAGTGATGTGGTTAGAGTAGCAACGTGACTCTTTGTGGACGGAAGAAGGTGGGTCGGATGTGAGAGTCTCCTTCTGTGGACATGTGCGTCATCTGAGTCATAGCTTGTATCTTTACTCTCAAAAACAAGTCATTTTTGTTCCTGTCAGCATCTTGGCTGGCCCACAACAAAGAGGGCAAGCTGGAAGCTGTGCTGAGAATGAGAGGCCCAGACACAGGCCTCAGGTGATCCTTAAGGGCTGCTATCCCCAGCTCCTGGGTGGCGGCCTGGTATTGGTCCATGGCCTGTTAGGAAATGGGCCGCCCATCACTGCCTGAGCTCCGCACCTCCCTCCCCACACCCACAGCACCCCACTCCACCCCACCCCAGTCCTTGGAAAAACTGTCTTCCATGAAACCGGTCCCTGGTGCCAAAAAGGTTGGGGACCGCTGCTGGGGCACGGCTGGGTTTGGGGACAGCAGGAAAGAGTTATTTCCCCAGAGGTTAATTGAGCTGCCTTTAGCAGTACAAAAATATGCTTACGGAAAACTGCCAGAGGACCTAAGAGTGATCTGCTTGCACAAGTTTTTTTAATCACCAGGGATGGGGTGATCTAGTCCAGAGCTCTCTAAGGAAGTGAATTTCAACCTGGATACACTTCAAAATGATCTGAAGCTTTAAAAAAAATAGAGATGCCCAGGTCTCACCCCAGATGTACGAAATTCAACTCTCAGGGATGGGATCTGGGAATCTGTGTAAAGCTCCCCGGGAGTTCTGCAACAACCAGTCTGGCATCGCTCCCGGAGATAGCACTTGGAAATCACTCCACTAAGGTGAGAGAGAAAATCATTCCGGCTTGAACATTGCAATATCAAGTCACGCTTTCCCTCTTTGCCCCGTCTTGGTCTCTTTCCTTGTCTTCTCTTCTCACTGTAACATGGGAGGAGGCTCAGAAAAGCTTCTCTCGTACTTCTTGTGGCACAGCACAAGGACATATCTAGTTGTGTAAAATCCAGAAGGGCTTCAAGTACATTTAAGTGTGGGTTGTTGGCCCATCGAGTTTGCTGATGACAACTGTAGGATGTGGCTCCCAGGCCTTGGAAGTCACGAAGCATCACGATATCCATCCAAGTCATGGCAAAGAAGTCTCCTGTGCGGGGAGAGGTGGGGTGAATGAACTCTGCGGTCTTTCCAACACAGACATCCCCTGGTGTCAACGTCAACCTTTTAGAATTGTTGTTTTCTTACTTTTCATCTGTTTTTTGCACCTTCTTAGTTTCCCTGCCTGGGGATAACCCCAGGGTGGGTGCATTGAAATAATCTGGGTAGTAAGAAGCTGAAAGTGACTAGACACGGAAGGAATCAGGATGTATAAAGTCTCCCCAAATATGGATCATGAGTCATAGGTTGTGTCTTTATTTTCAACAACAATCTTTTATTGATGTCAGTGTCTTTCCCAATAAGGAGGAGATTTGGTGCTTTAAAATATTCCTGACCGGACATGCCCAAAAGAATGACCCAGGGATCAAACAGGGACACAAGAGAGCAAGCCCCCAGAGAAAACTGCTTCAACCTGTTTCCTCAACTGCCTTTTGTGCCTTTGGGGTGGAGAGTAGGAGATGGGCTGGGATTTTTCAATCTAAAATTCTCTGTTCGGGCCCTGAAATTCCCTTATAGTATGGGAGAAGTAGCTGTGCCTTTGAGGGACTGAATGTGTGCTGACTGCATGGGTGGAACGATCTGAATGGCAGGGGAATGTTCTTTGGAGGAAGAATCCACCAGATCCCTTCCTTTCTAAATCACATCCCTTCTTCAAAGTTCCACTCAATTTTTGGGTCCTCTATGGGCACTGTTCCAATCATTCAAGCACTAAGTGATCCCCGCTGCCCGCACCTGGCTCTGATTCTAGAGCACACACCTGTATCTGCACAATCCATTTGGCTTTTAATCATGTATGTATCTCTGATAGTTCTCCATTCGCTGCCTTGGATTATTATTTACCTTTGTGCTAGTTTTACCTTCTCGAAGAGACTCTGAGCAAATTAAGGGTGAGAGTTCATCCCAATTCATCCATTCACATGTCCAGTGAATAGTTTTTGAGTGCCAACTTGTGCAGGCATTATTCTAGGTCTTGGTATCCATATATCTATGTATCTATCAGGTAATAGAGACTATAAAGACAAAGTGGGCTAAGAGGAGTTAAACAATATCATCAGGAATATCATTGATTCGGAAAACAAATGACAACTCCATTTTTTTTGGTTTATTTATCAAAAAATACCATATGCTAAAATAATTTACGTCTGTGTGTCTACAGCAAGCTGTTGTAGTAGGAAACAATCCAAGTGGAAGAAAAATTATATTAGGCTAAAAAACGTGGTTATTGAATTAAACTCTAAAATGGAAGCCGTAGTTTGCAAACGGACGCCACAGGAAACTAAATGAGTGAGTACAAGACAAACTGAAGATAAACTTCTTAGAACACAAAAGCATGAGATAAAGAAATGAAAATGAAAGAACAGCATCAATGTGAAAGACAGATAGCAAAGAGCCAACCCACAAATAATGGGAGTTTCTGAAAATAATTAACAGAATCATTTGGAGCAGAAGCCATATGTAGAAGATCTATCAGCTTGAAGCAAAATCTTCTTTTAAAAACTGAATGTGCTTACTGCATTAATCAGGAGTCTGGGTTGTGTCAGGGTCCCAGCTCAAGCTGGCTTAAACAAAAAAGGAATTCTCTTGGCTCACATAATGAAGTCCAAGTGTTCAGTAGAAATCCGTCTCTTTAGAAAGCTCTTGCTTTCCTTTGGGTTGGCTTCGTTCTTCGGTGGCTTGTGCATGTAGGGTGGCAATCAGTTTCCCCAGACTCACATTATTCCAGCTTACCAACTCCAGTGGAGAGAAAGAGCTCTTCCTTTCTAAAGCTCGTGCCTTTAACCTTGGGTTAATCCTCACTGACTTTGATCGGCTTGGCTTGGGTCACGTCCTCACCCTTGACTCAATCTATTTGCCTGAGAAGGGTGGTTGCATGAATTTCACAGCAGCACATACTGCTTTAAGAATCTATACCTACTTACAGACATCTGCAATCTAATAAAGATATTTGGCCTTAAGCATGCACCGGAGGGATAATTTGACGTTCTTCATAGGCCAGCAGTCAAGTGTATTCTGCTGCTCAGCGCCCTCGCAGTGAGCAGTTGGCTCATCTTGAACGTGCCTGCGATGCAGGGGTGGGCTAGCTCTATCCAGTGCCCACCTGGACTGCAGGTAAGGGGGACACGGTTTCCCAGAGGAGAATGGAGTTGCTAATTCCAGAAGAAAGGGGAATGAATGCTGGGTAGGCTAAATAACATTATGTTGGGCAGATTAATAAAAGAGCTACTCTCAGAAACCTATCCAGATAGAACTTTTACACCTAAAAGATTACAAAAACCCTGTAAATAAATATACTAGGTGGAAAAAGAAGTCAAGCATGCTTCGGATTTCTCTCCATAACTCTAAATGCTAGAAGACAATGAAACAGTCTTTTCTTTCTTTTTTTTTAATCTGACAGAGGACTTTTATTTAAAACATGCAATGAATGCTTATAATTCAATAAGTTTTTGAATATACAGGGTACAGATGAGGAAAAGATTTGAGCAGATTCTTTCCAAACAAAATGATATACTGATGGTCAATAAGCATATGAAAAGAAGCCTAATACCAGCCATCGATGGGGAAATAAAAATTAAGAGATCCCATTGCTCACCACTAGGATAGCTAAAATTGTACAGACTGACAACATCGAGTGTTGGTGAGAATGTGGAACATCTGAAACTCTCATACGTTGCCGTTGGGAAAGTAAATTGGTATAATTACACTGGAACATAGTTTGGCAGTTTTTTATAAAGTTAAATATTCACTTACAATGCTACCCAGAAATTTTACTCCATGGTACATAACCTGAAAAAACAAAACAAAACACAAAAAACAAAAAAAAAAACCCTTAAACCATATGTTCACAGAAAGACTTTTACACAAATGTAATCAGAAGCTTTATCTATAATAACCCCAAGCTGGAAACAACCCAAATGTCTATCATGAGTTGATTAGATAAACAAATTGTTACATATGTTAAAATCAATACTTCTCAGCTATTGACGTACACATCATCATGTTTAAGTCTCAAAAACATTATGTTGAGAGAAAGAAGATAAACGAAAGACTGCATATTGTATAATTCTATTTACTCGACATTTTAGAAAATTCTAAACGGGCCTGCGTAGTGGCAGAATGCTAGCCATTGGTGGCTGGGGGTGGTGGTGGAGGAGAGATTTGACTACAAATATTCTATATCTTGATTGTGGTAGGTGTTACATGATAGTTACATTAGGATATTTGTCATAACTCACTAAATTCTACACTTAGGTTGTGTATAGTTTATTGCATGGTAATTATGCCTCAATCAAGTTGATTTTTAAAATCTGTGTTTTTTTCCTGATTGTAAAAGTAATACAATCTCTTACACAACATGTGAGAAACAAAACTATGACCCAATACCCAGAGAAAACAAACACAAAAGTAGGTATATTTTCTTTCTTGCATATGTATATTAAAAATACATGTATATTTAAGATTATGTTGCATCATTGCCTATTTGATGGCTTTGGAATAAATAATGCCACAATAAATTTTCTATATATATTCTTTGACTGAGTTTCTAATAATTTCCAAAGGTATATTACCAGTCAGAGACTATAAAACATTTTAATATCTTTGCTATACATTACAAAATTTCTTTCTAGAGTGATCATATATTTCCGTTAATTATATATGAGGTGTGACTTTGACCTTTGCCATATTCTAACTGTCATTGCTAATTATTGAAGTTTCTTTGCTAATTTGAATAAAAGTCATTTGAATTTGTGTTTTTTCATAACTAATTAGATCCAGTACCTTCTTAAAATATGTCCATAGCAGCTTGTGTTTCTGTAAATTCTGCTCAGGCACCTGGTCTATTTTTTTCTGTTAAAATCTTATTGTTTTTAATAGACATATGAGCTCCTTTGTCTCTTAAGGAAATCACTTTTTGTGGGTACTATAGGTTGTAAATATTTTTTTCAGCTGTATCCCACAGATTTTGATAACTCGTGTCACCTTTATCATTTAGTTCAAAGAATCTTTTGATTTCTATCTTAATTTCCTCCTTGACTGAATAATCGTTCAGCAATAGGTTGTTTAGTTTCCACGACTTTGTGCAGAGATGAGAGTTTCTGTTGGAGTTGATTTCTAATTTTATTCCACTGTGGTCTGAGAAGATGCATGGTATAATTTCTATTTTTTAAAATTTGTTTGCGACATGTTTTGTGGCCTAGTATGTGATCAGTCTTAGAGAATGTCCCATGAGCTGATGAGAAGAATGTTTATTCAGTGGTTTCGGGTAGAATGTTCTGTAAACGTCTGTGAGGCCCATCTGTTCTAGAGTCCTATTTAAGTCTGTTGTTTCTTTGTTTATTTTCAGTTTGAAGGATCTATTCTTTTCTGTCAGGGGGTGTTGCTGAAACAGTCTTTTAACCTGTAAAGGAAAGAAATGTATCCCAAGAATTCTATACCTAGGTAAATTGTCACTCTATTTTTCTTGGCACTCTTATCTTGAACCACTAATCACAATTTGTAATTATACATTTATGGGTGTTTACTTGTGGTAGGTTTGTCTTCCCCCCAGATGTGAACCCCATGAAAGCAGGGACCATATTTATTTTGTTCACCACTGAATTCCCAGGTCTTTGCACAGTGCATGACACAGAAATTGTGTATAATTTATATTTGCAGGGGGAGGATGAGAAGGAACATCGAAATGAGGTAACTATACATACGAATACATATATATAGAAAGAAGCCTTGGGGATTGATTTAACTATCATTTCTAAGGTGATGGCAAACTTTTTTTCTATTAAAGAGATGAACTATGATGTTAAAAAATGGAGCAAGGGGCAGACTTAAAAAATTAAATGAGCAAATCCAGTGTATAATGCTTTCTGTTCCCGATTTAGTACCTTAAAAATTGGTATAGACTGGGGTGATGCAGGAGCTCTTGGAGTGGAATCAGCTGTGCTTGTGGAGAGATTGTGGCCCTGAGGGATAGAATTTGGTGAATTAGGGAGCAGTATGAAGGGCGTTCCGTGTGCGTGTGCGTGCGTGCAGGGGTAAGAAAAGACTGAGTGAGCAGAGATCTGGAACTGAGACAGAGCCAATGGAGTGAGGTAGGAGGGTTAGGAGAACCTGTGGATTCCCAGGACCAGAGGACTCGCAGTGGGTTCAAATTCAGAGGTACTCCAGAAATTGTTGCCGTGAGAGAAAGTGTCCACCTTGGAGGGGCTTAGTGGTATGTACGGGCGCTGGCAGCTGACACAACTCTTAGCAGGATTCCCAAGAAAAAAAAGGCTCCCAGCCCATTCAGTCTATAGACAAGGACACCTTGTGGCACAATAAAGAAGGGGACAGACAGATGTAGGTTGCAGTGGCTGGAGGTGCTGGCCAAGAAGGGACGACCTGGGGGGTATCATGAGTATGACAGGGAAGGAAGGCAGAAGGTTCTGGAAACAAACTTGCACTATTCTCCACGAACCCAGGAGTCGGTCTTGTTTAGGGGGAGTGAGTAAAGCTGCTCTCTATTCTTGGAAAACAATCTTTCTCTGTGTTGATAAGGATGTCCCTTATCAACAGGGAAGAGAGGCAGATGCATTGTCCCTGGGCAGAGGATCTGGGCTGGGCTCTGTCGTTTAGCACCTGTGTGACCAAGCTGGTTCCATATCTTAAGATGGTGCTCTTGTCTGAAAGGAAGGGATAGTAATTCACAATCCCCACATCTCTGCGTGAGATCCCCCTGTGTGATAGGCTTTGCAATCTGTACTGTTGGTTATACTTGGTGTCGGGCATGGGTGGGCATGAGCGGCTGAAGATGCTGTCTGTGGGTTTTCTCACTGGCTTTTCCCACAGGTCCTCACCTTAGCTCATCCTCAAGGGGAAACTATTGGCCAACTAAGGAGAACATTCCTCTGCCCAGCCTGCAGCTCTGGTAGGGACTTGAAAAGATGATTTTATCCTTCAACCAGTCTCTGAGAAAGCCTGCGATGCACCCATCCCAACCTCTGGGCATCTATCTATCTAGTTTTAGAAAAATCACCAGAAAAGGTGAATCTGCCCTCCTCACCTGTTAATAAAGTAGCCTGTGAGAAAATAAGGTTGGTTGGGCATTGCCACTAGATGGCACCATAACAGTCTCCCTGCACCCAATGAAACCAGCTTCAGATAAAAGATGCAGCTGGGAGGTGGGGCTGGGTATCGGCCAGGGGTGATGAGAAGGACATATTTCCGTTAAATGACTTGCAAGATAATGTCCTTCATTTTAATGAGGTTGACAGGACCTTCCCCAGATTAATCAATGGGCTGCATGTTCTGGCTTAGCAATCATCAGGTGTGGAATCAACCCGTCCCACTCATATTTCTGAAAACCTTAAAACGACTTCACCTGGGCAGTTGCCTTCAAGGGAATGGATGCTCTTTCTTCTCAAGACCAATGGACTTTATTGTCACTAGATTCATAATGAGGGTCAGATCTTAGCTTTCTCTGGAGGCTGGGGGATAAGTACAAAGTCTGACTTGGGAGGAAATAGCTTAGATGCTAAAAGGAATGCAAGATTTTATTAATAAATATTGGCAGAAACGTGTGTGGGAGGAGATTCTGCGAGTGTTAGACCAAGGAGGATAGAATAAGCCCTGGATCAGACTGAATTTACTGGGTGTATTTATGAGATGTTCTGGGTTTAATGTGTTAGCTCTTGCAACTGGAAGTGGCTCAAACAATTTCTTGGTTGGCTAACTGAACCTTGGACTCAATGGTGGCGTATGTTTAGTAAGGTTGGAATGCCAGAACACCCTTGACATGCTGTAGGGGAAGGCATCTAAGACTTAGGGAGAAAAGAATAATGGTGACTTTATTGCATGAGATTTGCACATCTACTGCCCAGGTACATCCCCCAGAGGGCCAAGAGGACAATCCCTTAATTAAGACATTGGGAAAAACATTGCTGAAGGTAGCACTTGCATCTGTGAAAAACTCCATGGTAGCTGTCTTATGTAAGTCAGGTGTGATGGTGAAGGACACCCCACTGAGCTGGACTATCTGATTTCAATGGGAATAATAGGATTCCTATATAGCAGAGGTCAAATGCTACAACCTGACCACCAGAGCCAATGGGACTACCTATACCATAAAAACCAGAAGAGACATAGAGGTAATCAAACTGTTTTGAAACTTAGTAATCAAACTGTTTTGAAACTTAGGACTTTTCGGTGGGACTCGTTGATCATGGTGCACCTAGGAATGAAAAAATGGACAATTTACAAAAATATTGCTTGATCTATGTAAAAAGTCTGGTGACCAAAAAACTTGACTTGAGTTGTCTGTTATCTAATTTCCAGACCTAAATCCGTTTTGGACTCAGAGTCTCTTGACTGAAGGAGGACAAATGACCCACCCCGTGGATTTCAGTTAACGTCTTTCTCCAGCTATTCCAGTGTTTGCTCACTGGGCCTGTGTGCAGCGTCAGGGTGGAGACTCGTGGACTCAACAACAACTGGCCCTAATCTAGGCTTTTTTGACTACAACACTGCTGAATGCCTAACTCGCCAGCTAAATAGCCCCTAATGTGGCACCGTTCCCTAAAGGGCCCAGCCAGCCCCCAGAGGCAGGTTGATGACACTGCACCCCTCTCAGCGTGGAGGAAAGCAAACAGTATTTCTCACTGCAGGAGATGTTGTTCTGGGTACAGAGTTGCTTCCCTGCCAAGGAAAAATCTGGCAGCAGCTCCATCTGTGATTACAAAACACTCCACACAGCGTTGCTTCTGATCAAGAAAATCATGTCAAAGAAGTGCAGCAATGGGTTTATGCCCATGGAATTAACTGGTGCAACCATGTACCCCAGCACCCAGAAAGCAGCCAGCCTAAAAGAAGGATTCAGCCGTCTACTGAAGAATCAGTTACGGTGGCAGATGGGAGATTGCACTCTGAAAGGATGGTGTTCTACCTCGAAGGGTGCAGATTGCACTTTGAATCCCAAACAACTATATGGTTCTCTGTTTCCCACAGCCAGACTGCGTGGGTCTGGGAACCAGAGGTGGAAGGTGGGCTGACCCTTCTCACTGTTAAATCTCATAAGCCACTCACAGAATTTTTGCTTTCTGTCCCTGTAACTTTGAATTCTGCTGGTTTGAAGCCTTGATTCCTAAGGAACAAATGCCTCTACCAGGAAATACATCATGTTCCATTGACTTGGAAGATGAGACTGACCTTTGGCCATTTGGGGCTCCTCATGCTACAGAACCAGCAGACAAAGAAGAGGGTTACTCTGTGGCGAGGATGATTGATCTTGGTCACCAAAGGGAGATGGGGTTACTGCCACTCCATGGGGGCAGGGAGGACTCTATCTGGAACCCAGGGAGATTTTCTGGGGTGCCCTTTAGGATTTTCATGTCCAATAGCAGAGATTAACAGGAGACAACAACTTCCTCACTCCCTAGCTAAAGGCATAACCACTGATGATTCAGATACTTCAGGCCAGATTGATCACCCACCATATAAAAAACCCCAACCATCTGAGCCACTAGATGAAGGCAAAGGAAACATGAAATGGGTAGTGGAAGAAGGAAGTTATAAATATCAATTACGTCTCATGACCAGTTACTTGCTTGTTCTGCGTGCATGTGTGAGTGTGTGTGTGTGTACATATTAACTATTTTCTTCTTTTCCCTCTTACTCACATTATTTTTTACAAGTTTTGTTGGACGTTAATTCACAATTTGTTTTTTAGGAAGTGTATTCAGCTGGAACTATGATTACATTTGAGAAGTAGTTAGCACTGCTCAGTGGTGGACACAACGACTTGGGACTTTACAATTCTGTATTTGGGGAGGAAGTACACTGTCTTGGTTTACATGTAGCATAGTTGCATTGTGCTAGGAGGAAACAATTTTTTTGTAGTTATGCCCAAGTTCAAATTTGTGTGGAGCGGTGTTACAGAAGCGGAATAGCCAAAGGCGTGGACTAGATTGGTTGCTAAGTTATTGCCTCTCATTCTAAACCCACCTTTCTATCATCCGCTGTGGGATGCTAGAGCTGGGGTCCTGAAAACCACGCTTCTGCTTTTCTAGTTGGCTCTGCCAAGAGGGAAACTAGATGGAGACTTCAAAGCTGGAGGAGGAACCAGGGGTTTTCTCCTTTCCATATACATCCTGAGGGTTTCCTGTGTGCTGTGGTTCTTGTGAGTATTAACTCAGAAAAGCTTCTTTCTACATCATAACGTGAGCATTTTCTTCTTCTGGCAGCAGCTGAATCTAATTTTCAGTTCTTCTAACACTTGCAGGATCGACTTCATTTTTTTTTTTTTTTTTTAGACAGAGTCTCACTCTGTTGCTGGGGCTAGAGTGCGGTGGTGTCAGCCTAGCTCACAGCAGCCTCAAACTCCTGGGCTCAAGCGATCCTCCTGCCTCAGCCTCCCGAGTAGCTGGGACTACAGGCCTGCGCCACTGTGCCCAGCTAATTTTTTCTAATTTTAGTAGAGACAGGGTCTCGCTCTTGCTCAGGCTGGTCTTGAACTCCTGACCTCAAGGTGTCCTCCTGCCTTGGCCTCCCAGAGTGCTAGGATTGCAGGCGTGAGCCACCGTGCCTGGCCAGTCACCTTCATCTTGTCCCTCTTGGGGACACCAGCATCATCTAGCCAATGTCCCTTCTGCAGAGATGTGGGTCCTAGTTCCCTGGGTCCCCTCCTGTGAACTCAAACAACCAGCACTGGCTGAGCAGCACCTCCTACTCAGAGAACTGAGTTTCAGTATCTCTGGGCCTTTCTACTAAGTTCCAAATTTTTAATATTTTCAACCATTTTCCTTTGCCTCCTCAGATCCCAGCAACTGCAACCTTCGTGATACTTCAGAATTTTAACTCTTTAGTTACTGTGATGGTTAGTTTTATGTGTCACTTTGGCTTGGCTGCAGTACCCAGTTATTTAATCAAACACTAATCGGGTGTTGTTGCAAAGGTATGTTATAGATATGTTGAATGTCCACACTAAGTTGACTTTAAGTGAAGGAGATTACCCTCAATAGTGTGAGTGGGCCTCAGCCAATCAGTTGAAAGAATTTTAGAGCAAAAACTGAGGTTTCCTGGAGGAAGAAGAAATTCTGCCTCAAGACTGCTATATTAGCTCTTGCTCAGGAGTTTCCGGCCTGCCAATCTGCCCTACAGGTTTCAGACTTGCTGGCCCCCACAATTGGACAAGCTGAGTCCTTGACATAAATCTATTTACATAGAGTAAAAGATTCTGGTTCTGTTTCTCTGGAGATTCCTGACTGATGCAGTTCCCTAGTTAAGATCTTTGTACCTATTAACATATATTAACCTCTTTCTAACATATATTAACAGTTGGTATGGGCAGAGATTGTAGTCAGTAAATAGAATATCGCTTAGGCAGAGAAGAAGTCAAAGTAGAGCATGTAGGTTAGAAGCCCAGCAAGGGACGATGGTTAACATACAGAGCAGGTAGGCAGCATTGTGCAGAGCTTAGTGGAGGAATCAGAGTCTCAGGAGAAACCAGTTAATAAAGCTGTGATTAGAATACACTTGGAACATGTGCAGATTTGGAGAACAAGTACTTTCTGTGAATAGTAGCATGAGTCCTGCTAGGACAGGACTATCTCAGTGCAGAAGAAAAAGAGAACAGAATACCTTGGTCATGTAAAAGATTAAAAGTTAGAAGAGAGGAAACGACAGGAGATCAGAGCAGAAGCTACTTGCCTGAGATAGTTGTAGGTAACAAATCATCTAAAAACTTGGAGGCTTAAAACAATAACAATCATTCATTTTACTCACGCACAAAACAATAACAATCATTCATTTTGCTCACAAATCTGCCATTTGGGCAGGGCTCAGTGCACACGGATCATTTCAGTTCCACACAATGTTAGCTGGAACACTGAACGCCTATATCAGAAAAAATTTTCTCAATCTGATAAAGGGCATTTATGAAAAGTCTATAGCTAACATTATATTTAATGGAGAAAGACTGAAAACTTTCTCCTTCTCCTTAATATCAGGAACAATGCAAGAATATTCACTCTCACCACTCTATTTAACATTGTACTGGACATTTTAGCCACTGCAATAGGGCAAGAAAAAAGGCATTCAGATTGGAAGGGAAGAAATTAAACTATCTTTACTCACAATCTGTATAGAAAATTCTATGGAGTCTTCAAAAAAGATACTGGAATTATTAAGTGAATCAAGCAAGGCTGCAGAGCATAAGATTAACATACAAAAATTGGCTGTTTTTAAATATACAAAAATCAAGTGTGTTTTTATATGAAGGCAATGAATAATCAGAAATCAAAATAAAAAAACTATTTACAATAGTATAAAAATGTGAAATATCTAATAAGTCTGACAAAAGACATAAAAGACCTGTATAGTAAAAACTACAAAACATAGCTGAGAGAAATTAAAGAAGACCTAAATAAATAGATATGCCCTGTTCATAGGTCAGAAGACTCAATATTATTAACATAGAAATTTTCCCAGATTAATCTATAGATTCAACAGATGCCAGTCAAAATCCTAGGAGACTTTTTTTGTGTGTAGAAATTGACAACCTCATTTTAAAATTTATGTAGAAATTCAAGGGACAGAGAATAGCCAAAAACCACTTCAGAAAAGAATAAGAAAATTGAAGGGGTAACACTTCCTAATTTCAAGACGTATTACAAAGGTATTGTTCTCAAGGCAGGTAAAGATAGATCAATGACACAGAATAGAGTCCAGAAAGGGACCTACACACCTATGGACAGCTGCTTTTTGATGAAGCTGTAAAGGCAATCAGTGGAGAAAGGACAGTCTTTTCCGCAAACGGGGCTGTAACAACTGGATATCGTACTTTAAAAAAATAACTTTGACAAAGGACTTGAATAGGCATTTTTCAAAAGAGGACACACAAATGGCCAACAGATATATGAAAAATTCCCAACATCATTAATCATCAGAGAAATGCAAATCAAAACCACAATGAGAAACCACTTTGCCCCCTTCAGAATGATTATTATTAAAAAGAAAAAAATAACAGATGGTGGTGAGGATGTGGAGAAAAGGGAACTCTTATACACTGTTGTGGGGACTGTAAATTAGTACAGCCTCTATGGAATACAGTATGGAGATTCCTCAAAGAACTAAAGATAGAACTACCATTTGATCCAGCAATCCCACTACTGGGTGTGCACCCAAAGGAAAAGAAATCAATATATCAGAAAGATACCTATACTTGTATGTTTACTGCAGCACTATTCACAACAGCGAAAAGATGGAATCCACCTAGGTGTCCACCAGTGGATGAATGGATAAAGGAAGTGTGGTATATATACACAATGGAATATTATTCAGCTGTAAAAAAGAATGAAATCATGTCTTTTGCAGCAACATGGATGGAGCTAGAGGTCATTATTTTAAGTGAAACAAGCCAGACACGGAAAGACAAATACGGCATGTTCTCACTCATAAGTGGGTGCTAAAAAATGTGTTCACAGGGACATAGAGAGTGAAATGACAGATAATGGAGACTTGGAAGGGCGAGGGGGTAAGAATTGGGGGATGACGAGAAATTGGTTAATGGGTGCAGTGAACCTTATTTGGGTGATCGATATCTTAAAAGCCCTAACGTGACAGAATCTATGCATGCAACAAACTGCACATGCATCCCATAATTTGTACAAATAAAAAGAAAAAGAAAACTCTGATCCTTATCTTGCACTATATACAAAAATTAACACAAAATGGATCATAGACTTAAATGTGCAACTTAAAATTATAAAACTGTTGGAGGAAAATATGGGAGAAAATATTTGGACCTTGGCTTAGGCAGAGATTCCTTAGACGTGGCATCAAAACACAATCCACAGAAGAACAAATTGATAAATTGGACTTGGCCAAAGTGGAAAACTTTGCTCTTCCAAAGTCCCTGTTAAGAGAATAAAAAGACAAGCCACAGACTGGGAGAAAGTATTTGCAAAGCATATTTTGAGAATAAACTTGTATCTAGAAAACACAAAGTACTCTCTAAATTTCATAATAAGAAAATAAAACAACTCAATTTTAAAAATAGGCAGGAGATCTGAACAGACATCTTGCTAGGAAAGTTATACCGACGGGAAATAAACACATGAAAAGATGCTCAACATCATGAGTCATTAGGGAAATGCAAATTAAAACTGCAATGAGATGCTACCACATTGGAATGTATTTTGACAGGCTAACATTTAAAAAGATTGACCCTTGGGGGGCAGGGAGGGCAAGGGCAACATACATAACCTAAACATCTGTACCCCCATAATATGCTGAAATAAAAAAAAAAAAAAGATTGACCCTACTGAATGTTGGTTACGATAGGAGGAACAGGGACTTTTATAACTTTAATAGGTGGGAAAGTAAAATGGTACAACTAGCTTGGAAAAGGGTTTGATAGTTTTTTTAAAAAGCAGACACCAGTTCTCCAGGATGGTATCAGACATACCAGCGAAGGAGAAGGAACTCATGGATGTCTAACTAGCGGGGAGCTGCCAAGCTGGATATTGATGGGGATTTCACCCTAAAGGCATTGTTGGAGCATTTCAAGGAGGTTACTATCGGTATTACAACAGGCACATCAAGTCAATGTAAGAGAGGGAGCGTTGCCAAGGTTTCTATGGTGCTGGCACCTTACCGTTTTTCAGCTACTGCCTTTCTTACTCAAGTGTGAGTAGCCACACAAGTATCGCTGAAGAGGGGCCAGTGTGGAAGGGCACACTCTGCACTCCTGACCGTGACCTCCTCGGCCCGGCACCCCTCTGTGAGGAGCTCCATCATTGCCGAATCCTTTCACATCCTAATTGAGAATTAATGCCCACGTAAAAGACAACTGGTACATGTAAAAAAAAAAATCAGACAGACATCTTTCATATGATCTAGACATTTCACGCCAAGGTATTTACCCAAGCCAAAAGAAAGCATATGTCTACCAAAAAAAAAAAAAAAAAAAAAAAAAAAAAAAAAAAAAAAAAAAAAAAAAAAAAGCCGAAAAACAAAAAACCCAAAAAAACCCCTAGACAAATGTTTATAGAAGCTGTATTTGCAATATCTCGAAACTGGAAATAGCGCAAATGTCCATTAGAAGGAGAATGGGCAAACAAACCCTGGCATATCCAAATAATGGGGGTACCACTCAGCAATAAAAAGAAATGGACTGTTCATACATGCAGCACCATGGCTGATTCTCAATTGTGTTGAGTTAAAAAAAACAGATTAAAAAAGACGACATAGTATGTGATTCTATTTAGATAATGCACTAGAAAATCCAAGCTAATCTATATTGTCAGAAAGCAGATTAGTGCTTGCCTGAGCAGGGGTTGGGTGGGAATATGTGTGAGAAGGGCAGGACAGAAGCATTTTAACAGAGCAGGAAAAAACTGTTGGGTTGCTGCGTATGTCCACAACCTTGACTGAGGTCATGGTTTTATGGGTGTATAGATATGTCAAAGCTAATCAAATTGTACACTTCGGTTATAATCAAAAGTCCACCAATTTAGAAGTTAACGAAGAAGTGAAAATTGTTCCTCTCCTTCAGATCTTACTTCAGTTTAGAGTTTAGCATTTCTTTCCTATTTTTTTTTTTTTAAGAGATGGTCTCATTATGTTGCCTCGGCTAGCCTTGAACTCCTAGGCTCAAGCAAGTCTCCCATCTCAGAGTTTAGCATTTCTTAACATCATCTAGACCTGTACTGTCCAATATGACAACCACTGGCCACAGTGGCCACTCGAATTAAAAATAATTACAATTAAACTTAAAAATTCAGTTCCTTAGTTCAAGTAGGCATATCTCAAGAGCTCAGTCGCTGTGCATTGGCTAGTGGCCACCATATTGGACAGTTCAGATTATAGAACATATCTGCCATCAGAGAAAGTTCTCTTGGGCAGCTCTTTCCTAGACTGTGTAGAGACTCAGCACTTGCCATGGTCTCATCAGCATCTTTATAAGCAATTAAATCTTTCACTAGCCACTTATTAAGCACTTGATGCCAGAAGCTGCCAGGCCCTTTATATGTATTACCTCTAATTCTTACGAGGAAAGACTAAGGATCAGAGAGGTTTAAATAACTTCCCAAGGCTCACGGTTACTAAGCGGTGTACTTAAAACGTAAACCTACGTCTGAGCCTGAGCTCTTGGGTGAGTCTCCTACATCCTGTGACAAGGCCACATCTCTTTCATTCTCTACTTGTGATGGATTTTTTTCATATTCAACTATGGAGTCTTATATTTAGCCCTCCTACATTTTATCTTGTTGGATTAAGCTTACTGCTCCAGATTGTTGAAAATATTTTAGGAACCTCATCCTGTCATTCCATATGCCCATTCACCTTCCAAGCTTCATGTCTTTAGCAAATGTGATAAGCATGTTCCCCTAAACTTTATCCAAGTGATCAATAAAAATCATTGATAAGACAATGATAAGGAAAAGGACCTTCAAGGTACTAGCGTCCGCCCCATTCCTGTCCTCATGTCCAGATTCTGGGAATGTGCCCTGTACTTGGAGCCTAAAGACCCATTAGCACCATCTAGAATTGTATGCTGATATAAATTAGCTGATAGATTATAATTAGCTTCCAAATGTCAGCCAAATGATGTGTGCTTCTACCCAAACATGAGGCCTGGGAGGATCAAGACATTGGCGCCTGTTGTGGGTGCCTGTCCTTTCCACTTAGCCCTCCTTCTCCTTGCTGTCCCCGTCTCTAAAGTGATTGCTTTGATCATTTGTTGCTGGAAAGAAAACCATCTCAAAATAGTGCCCTCAAACAATAACCATCACCTGTTTGCTCATGGATGTAAAATGTGGGCAAGGCTTGGCAAGAACCGTCGGCCTTTACTCCACTGTGGCATCAGCCTGGGTCAGCTGGGCTTGAAGGACAGCTGAGGACTGGCATAGTGAGGCTCCTCTGGCACAACTCTGGGGATCTCACGATCTTTTCTTCTGCCCATATTGACCAACATGTGTGTCCCAGGCCTTACCACCGTTGGCTACCTCCAGGCTTCTATCCAGTGTGGTGTGCCTGTCCCTCCCTTTCCTGTACTAACTACCATGCATCCCATGTCACCTCCACCTAGAAGCCTTCCCTGATATCCCCTGCCCCCACACACCTTGGTCTGCATTAACACCTTTCCACTGTGTTCCATAGCATGCCGTGGTCCCAAAGCACTTTACCCACTCTAATGGACTGTCCTTTTTACTTGCCTGTCCCTCCCACTAGACTCTTAGCTCTTTGGGGGAAGGAACTGTAGTCTTTTGTACTTCCAGAGCCTGGCATAGGGTGTGGGAGACAGTGGATGCTCCGTATGCTGAATCAATGAATGATGTGATAACACACAGATTTTGGAAGTTAAAACGATGCCATCGAAATGCCAGATTAGCAATAGGACTTAGCACCGTAAGTGGCCTCAGCAAAGCAGGATTCCTAGATCCAAGCTTAAATGAGTTCACGTCCATAAAGCACTTGGAGCCGTGCCTCCCACATGGTAAGCACATAAATGTTTGTTGCTGCTATTACGATCATTACTGTGCCTGCAGCTTTCAGGCATAGAACTGTCCTTGCCAAGGGTTCTTTTTGTTCTCCCAGTAGGGTTTTCCTTTGAACGGGAACTTGGATGACCTTGGCACCCTCCCAGATGCTAATCCTGTTCCTGTTTGGAAGGAATTCCCTGGGAGGAATCCTCTGGAAGAGGAATTGTGTTCAAGAAGAATAGTCTGGGTGTGTCCTCTTGGCGAAGGACCAGTCCCTGCTCCAGCTCCATCAGCTTCTATTGGCTTCCATGACAGCAGGTGGATGCAGGGCTTGCTGCCTGCCAGGTGTCTCTGAGCTTCCCTGGGCCTGGCAGGGCTAAGGAGAGGCAGAAGTGAGCTCAGTGACAGACTGCTCTGGTATGCCGCCACCCCGGCACCCACCTCCAGGGGTCCTTTGGGGGGAGGTTGGAGGGGAGGCTGACCATGGAGATGAAAGCTCCTTGCACTGTGGGGGAAGGTTTGGTCTGCGCCTTAATTTGGAGGAGGTGCCCAGGCCTTTCAAGTCCCTGCAGGCCTTGCCCTGCCTTTCTGGGGTGGCCAGAAGCTGAAACTTCCCGCAGTTCTCCTCATCGCGTCCTGCCCCGCCCTGCCTGGAATTTGGGGAAACTTGAACATGGCACTTTTAGCCTGAACTGCGATTAATATTTAGTGCTGGGAAGATCTGGGGATCCAGGCTAAGGCTGAACATTTTTTGGGTGAGGGGCAAAGGGGAATTTGTAAGATGCCCCTGAGAGCATGAGGCAGGTGAGGACCCCGGGTAAGAGGCTTCATGAAGTGGGGGCACCGAGAAGGGTGGTGGGGAAACAGCCCTGCACAGGTAAGGGCTGGGGAGCAGGACCCGTGGGAACAGCAGACGCGGGCCCACGGAGAGCCACAGCTGTGGGCAAAGGGTCGGGGGCAAGAACCCTGGAGAAGGATGCTGGAGCCTGGTGGAGGATACAGAGGGGATGGAGAGGAGATGTTTTACTTCTCCTCCGTCGTGTTTCAGGTCAAACCCCCTTCCTTACGAAGGCCCTCCCTGACCCGTGGGCCGGGCTGGATCCTCCTGGGCAGGCCCCACAGGGCAGCGCTGCCATAACCCTTGTTCTATCCGGAAGTTAGTCTCTGTGGGTCCAGATCCCAGCTCCTCCTTTATGAGCTCTATGACCTTGTCCAAATATTTAAACTCTTTTACCCTGAGTTTTCTCAATTTTTGTAATGTGACTGAAACCAATGGCTTCTCACGAGATTGTAAAGATGAAATAAACTAATGCATTGAAAGTCCTTAACGAGGAGCTAGCTCTTGTCCGGTAAGAGTGACCGTGACCACAGCTGTTTAGTGGCCTGTCTGCCCTGCGACTGTGAGGTCTGCGAGGGCCAGACCTGCTGATGCTGTTCTCTGCTTTATCCCAGAACCTAGCAGAGGCCTGGAGTGTCGTAGGGGCCCAGCTGAATAAAATGTAGGTATGTAAGGTTAGGGCCCTTGTGGGGGTTAGGGCCCAGGGTCATATTTTACTATGTGGACTCTCTAAACATTTTTCTCTAAGTGGTCCCAAGTGTAAAAAGACACCAGTGTCATTATCCTGGATAGAGTGACTACGGGTGACCATTTTTCCCTTCTGTATTCTCCATAACTTTCTCTTCTATATTCTGTGTAATATTTCTGTATTCTCTACAACTTTTCCTACCAAAGCAAGGATTACTTTTCTTCCTTCCTTCCTTCCTTTCTTTCTTTCTCTCTTTATTTCTTTTCTTCCTTCCTTCCTTCTTTCTTTTTAATAAAATGACTTCTTTTCCTTTGCAGTGGGATTGCTGGATTGAATGGTAGGTCTACATTTATTTCTTTGAGGAATCTGCATCCTATTTTCCATAGAGGTACTAATTTGCAGTCCCACCAACCGTGTATAAGCAAATGTTCCTTTCTCTCTGCATCCATGCCAGTATCTATTGTCTTTTGACTTTTTAATAATGGCCATTCTAACAGGGGTGAGGTGGTACCTGATTGTGGTTTTAATTTGCATTTCCCTGATGATTAGTGATGTTGAGCATTTTTTCATGTTTGTTGGCCATACTTTTCTAATAGTTAAAAAAAGAAAATGTTATTGAACAAACCTAACACTGTACATTGCCTGGAAGGGAGGAGCTGCGGAAGGGAAAGGACGGGTGGTGAAACAGGGGATAAATAGCGGGCGACGGGAAGTCTCCCTCCCACCAGGCTTGTCAGCCCCCCAAGGCCCCGGGGGGGAATTCACAGACTGTTCCTGCCAAGGGAGTTCTCAGAGCACAAAGCTATGGGGGTGATGGTCCTGCTTCCCTTAATCTCAAGAAGGAAGTTTGAGTTCTAACGAGATCTCCATGTTTTCAGAAAGAAAGAACATTCTCAACCCTGCATCTTGTGCCAAGAAGCAATCACGAGCGTGTTGAAGGGTAGAACTTCTTCCCCGTGGGCTCACTGGGACTAACACTTGGCATCAGTGGGGTGTTTGTCTGCAGAGGTTGGAGGCCCCCAGGCAGAGGGCAGCACTGGCCGCTGCCCCGTGGGGTGGGGAGGGTGAGTGGTCTTGAGGGAAGAGGCCTGAACTGATCGTCAGGATGCTTAGGTTGCGGTTCTAACCCGGCTCTGTCTGGCTGCATGAGCCATCAGCCTCGGCTTGCCCATCTGAAAAAAGGAGAAAAGAACATTTTCCCTATTTATATGGAATTTTGAGCATAAATTAATACCATATGTGAAAATGCTCTGGAGGGTGTCAAGTGATGGACAGAGGCTATTCGTGAATGAGAAGAGCATTGGTGAAGTAGAGGAAAGCACAGACCTTCCTCAGGGAGTTATTTTATGTTGTTTGCCTTTGCAGAATCGACATTTATTGAGTTTCTCTCTTCTTCCAGGAGCTTCCTGTGGGTTATATTATCTGGTCCTCATCTGCTCCATGTTAAAGATGAGAAAACTGGGGCTAACCGAAGAGACAGCCTTATGTGACTTGCCCAGGATCACACAGCTAGGAAGTGCCAGAGCAAGAACTCAAATCTAGCTTTTCTATTCTCAGTTCAGTTGGGGTGAACAGCTTGTCTGGGTTTGCCCAGGACTTTCTCAGTGTTAGGACTGAAAGCCCTGCGTCCCAGGAAATCTCTTAGTCCCAGGCAAACTGGGATGGCTGGTCACCCTAACTCCAGTGCTTGTTTCATAATTCAGCATCATTAGGCTTTGCCAGTCACCGTGGGGGCTGTAGCTTTATGGGAGCCGGAAATTATTCATCCCTGCTTCTTCCTAAGGGGGAGGTGACTCGAGCCCCCAGCCATGCAGACAAGCCAGCACCAACAAACCCAGCTGGAAGAGCAGGTGGGCAGCGTCCTTCTAGAATCAGGTCAGTTTCTCCGTTTCTGTGACTTCCATCACTGGAGCAGGAATCACTGAGCATGTTGTAACCTGCTCTTAGGTAAACAGGTAGGGAGAAAAGGCATCTCTTCCTTTCCAGATAAATCCCCTCCCTGTGTAACATTAATGTATACAGCATGTGATTTGCAATAAAAGAGGACAGGGCAGGAATTATCCATTTTTTCCAGATGAGAAACAGGCACAGAGAGGTTAATTGACTTCTCTGAAGGTATAAAGCCAGCAAATGCCAAAGTTAGACCCAAATACGAGTCTTTTAATGATATGAAATTCAGAGTTCATGGACTCCTGAGGGGTTCATAGGTGAGTATCGGAAGGAAAGTTTGTATATATGTGTACATTATTGGGGTGGGAGTGATTCCATATACTTCATCGATTTCTCAAAGGAATAAATCAGACATCTTGGACCTGTAATCAGTGCATGATTAACTTTTTCTGTGTTTAAACATTAATCATGCTACAAGAAAAGCTTTAGTGGTGGTGACTTACTGTGGTACTTAAAATGTGCTTAATTATAATTGTGTTTCAATGCTATTAGGCAAAATGATTAATTTTACTTTGATACAGCTGGCCAAATTGAATTTTTCTGTCTCCCTGCTTGGTAATTCTTCAATGTCTATAAGATGTCAAGTTCAAAGATTTTTCTTCTCATACCACATTTTATTTAATCCTCAACATAGGTGCATATGCTGAAAGAAAAAAGACTGTGTAATTCAACTCTTTGACAGCCAGGGTCGCCTGTCTCCAACCTCTTCTGAATCTAACTGTGTTGGATGCAGGGAGAGAAGTATGTACACCCTTTGGGCCCAATCTCTCTGAATTTCCTCTGGAGGGCTTCACCTTCCAGGGCACAGAAGAACAGTGTTTCCGTGGGCTCCTCCCCACCAGGCACCCAGGTTAGCAGGTAGGCTGTTCATATTGAACTTGCCAAAACCCCATACAGGTGGATATGGGGAAACGTCAAAGCACTGTGATCACCCCTGTCTTTGGAAGGTCCCGTTCTCTATTATTCATTCACTCAACAAACATTTATGGGGTGCCTGCTACATCCTACATTTTGGGGATAAAGTAATGAACAAGACAGACAAGGTCCCTGCCCTCATGGAATCTATATCTAAGCCAGAACTTGACCTTAGGTTCTCAAACTGAAAGATTGATTTAACAAAGGAGTCATCTAGCCGCTATCTGTTATACCCTCTCTACCAAGGAGAGAGTGTCTAACAGCCTGCCTCCACCATCAAGTCTGACAGGAGAGAGATTTCAGAATGGCCAGGACAACCTAACATGAAAATGCACAGCACACGAAATAAGTAGGTCCACACGTGCTAAAGGGACACCAAGGAGAAAAGAATGCAGTGAGGGTGGCAAGAGAGATATTCCTAGAGGCATTGCATCTTGCTTTAAGTTTTACCCTATGCTGAATTCTTAGCTCACTTCCAAGTAGATGCTGAAGCTGGCTTCTGTGCAGCTGGCCACATTGAATGAATTTGTACCTGGAAGACGGGAGAGCTTTAGCCAGCCCAGGGGAGGAAATCCTCTAGGAAAGGAAGTCTGAGCTAAACCTCTGGCTTTCTTTTCTTTTTCTTTTTTTCATTTCAGCGTATTACAGGGGTACAAATATTTAGGTTACATATATTGCCTTTGCCCCGCCTGAGTCAGAACTTCAAGCATGTCCATCCCCCAGACGGTGTGCACCACACCCATTAGGTGTGAATATACCCCTCCACCTGCCTCACACTTGATGAATGTTACTACTATATGTGCACGTAAGTGTCGATCAATTAATACCAATTTGTAGGTGAATACAGGTGGTGCTTATTTTTCCATTCCTGTGATACTTAGTAGAGTGGCTCCAACCTCTGGCTTTCTTAATGGACAGGATCGCAGGAGCTGGGATGATACCACAGCAAGTGCCACTGGTTGGGGTTTCCTCCAGGAAGCAATGTGGATGCAAGATGTGGTCCCTGTACCTGGCCTGCTCTCACCCCTCAAGTATTGCAGATTGGTCAGTCCTTGCTCTGCCACCTGCTTCCTATAACTGTGCAGTAAGCTAGCAGCCTCCAGCCCGACCCCCTCCTCCTCCCAGATCTCCCGAGGTGACCTCTCCCCGCCCCCCAGGAACTCCCTGGCTCCCGGTACCGTGGGAGCAGCTCTTTTCAGCTGACATGATTTATTATACCAGTAAAGGAAAAACCACATCCAGTTTCCTCGGAATCATAGTTTCTCCTGACGTGCCTGGATTCGTTGGTTGGGAAGGGCACTCTCAGCCCATCCTCTATACCATTTGTGGTTTTGCTTTTCCTTTGCTTGGAGGGTAGAAATGCCTTTGTTTCTTCAGAAAGAAAGTTTCAAAGTGAGAAGAAGTGACAAAGTTCCTGTGAATGGAAAGAGTATGCGATTGGGAGTTCGGGGGTGTGGACCCAGCTCCCCCACTACTCAGCGGCGGGGCTTTGGGCAAACACTTCTCCTCTCTGAGCCTCAGCTGTTTCCTCATCTGTAAACGAGAAGATGGGCCAAATGCTCTTTTGGGTCTGGTACCCTGACGTGAAGGGGTTAGGCGTGGAGGTGCTGGGGTGGGCTTCTGTGATTGCACCCTCCTCCGCCCTTTCCCGCCTGGGTGCCCTTGGGCGAGGTACTTAGTAGCTCCAAATCTCGGCTTCCTCCTCCAAAACAATACACACAAAAATAGCATCTACCTTATGAAGTTGGTGTGAAGATTCAAAGAGACAACACATACGGAGGATGCTTAACATAGTACCTGGGCAGGTAAATGTGCTCCATATTTATTTGCCATTACTTTTATTCTAGCTCTTTTAGTCCATGAACTTTGAGTATGTGACCACGAGAAATGTTAGATATTGAAATGAAAGGTAGTAAAACATTTGGACCTGTTACCATTCTTCTGGTTCTCCTAGGAGCAAGCTGAGCTACAAGGAGAGTAGGACTTCACCTTCTCCCAATGGCTTGTGCATCGCTGGGCTGACTGGAGTGATGCCTTGCCTAGAAAGAGGTGCTGTCGTGATACGTTTGCACTGTCTGGATGGGGTAGGGAAGCGCCAGGTGTATATGGGATATGATAGAAGAATTAAAATCTTTATCTTCCATTGTAGTAAGCTTATGGAAACAACCACATCAAAAGAAGAGACTGAATATCTTTTTGTTCTCTTTACAGAAAATAACAGTCAAAAAAAGTCATTATCATAAAAGAAGCAAACAAAAAAATGTGTTGGGAAGTTAATAAAAATGCTGATTTATTTTTCTGGATCTTCTGGTGTGTGTGGTATTTGTCAGCTTTTTAAAGTTGGTAATTTGTTGTGATTTCTCTTTTTAAATAAATATTCATGTTTGTCTCCAGTTTTATACTTCTATTTTTGAATTCTGTTTCTCCAGTGGAATTTCCCCTCCTTGCCCACATATTTTGTGGGCTATAGGCCCTACACAGCCTGGATCTGGCCCTGATAGCAGGTCCAGTGTAGGATCGTCAGATGGAGCAAATGAAAGTGCAGAACTCCAAGTTAGCTTTGAATTTCACAGATAGGTAGACACCGAAATGTGTTTGTCTGAGGTTCAGAGTGAACTGGGCATCTTGTATCCAGAGAGAATGTGAAAAAAAACAGCAGCCAACTCAACCAGGGTGGGGGTAGGGAGGAGAGGGGGAGGGAAAGGAAAAGGGAGAGATTTCACAAAGAGACACACTGGAGCTGTCTTGAAGGTTGCATGGGTGTTTGCAAGGCAGAAAAGCCAGGGGACAGCTTTCTAGGTGGGAGTGGCCAGTGGGGTGTGCGGGCCCCTCAAGACAGATGAGGCAGGAGATGTTGGCAAGGTCTGATGGTGGGTCTGGGTGTCCTGGGGAGTGGGTGCTGCTGGGAAGACCCAGGGCACCATGCTGGGAGTTTTGCCTTATAACGAGTCTGGCTACCCAGGGAAGGGAGGATTGTTGGGGGTGACCTGGGTCAGGGATCCGGGAGAGGAACTGGGAGAATGGCTCGGGCTCCCTCCATGCATGACCTGTCCCTCCATCCCATCTCCACTGGGGCTGTGTCATGGCATGTGAGCCGCAGAGCCCACTGGCATCAGATGCCAAACAGGACCTGAGGCTCTAGCCGAGCAGGCTCTGAATGAGAGTCCCATAGGCAAAAAAGCGGGAGGAAAAGGCAAGTCCAGGTGGCTGCGGCATAGGGTGCCCAAGGTGGATTTATCCTTCCCTCCCCACGAGCACGGGAGTGGCCAGTTTGGATTTCCTTAGGCTGTCAGCTTCCTGGGTAACACAAGTCTGAACAGCCTGGCTTGGGAGGGTTCCGCCACTTCCTCTGCTGAGCGGGCGTGAGGTCCCTCAGCCCCAGCTTCCCTTCCTCTCCACCCGGCCTAAGATGACAAGGCAGCATAGGATCAGAAAGGTCACAGAGCTAGAAGTCAGGAGACCAAGGTTTGTGTCGTGTTGCTTCCTTGCTGTGCGGTGGGAGGACTGGTTCATCGCAGTAACGGGAGCGTTGAACTGGGGGCGCTGTTATCTTTTCTGACTCTCATGTCTAAATCCTGAACAAAGGAGTGAATTTCTTAGGTTTAAATTTCCCCAAACTGGGAAATTCATCTTTTTATTTTTTTGCTTTATTTTCAAAGCTATACACAATTTCAAACATATCATTATGATTCAGGTATATTTACCAAGACATTTAAACATTTATATTCTTTCTGTTTTTAAATCCCTATTAGCTTCCCAAATAAAATATACATCTATCAGTATCAATAATATTTCTTCCTTTTACACATTTTTTTCTCTGTCATACTTACTAGTGTTTTATAGTCCTCATAATGGTGGGTTCTTTCTCAAATGCAACCGAAATTATTCACATAGACCTAATCCATTTCATCCAGATCCTGCCGTAGGGCCGCACACTACTCAACACTGCAGAGCCTCATTCCCTTAGAAGGCAACAGGCATGGTACCCTCTGGACTTGTGCAATTTTTATCTGGGCTCCAGGACTTAGCACTTAGCAGTGGGCATGCTCCGCTCTTTTGTGGAGAGGAACTTTGTCGTGGCACCGTCATGAACGATCCATGAAGTTGGAGTGAATATTAGGTGGGGTAGGGGATCAGAAGGCATGAAAAGAGCTATGTCCAGTACACGTCAAACTCGGAGCAGTCCCCATTCTGGCTCTCCAGTCTTCCTTCACGTTCTTTCTGCTTCCTGACGTCCTAAATAGAAAATTGAGCTCTGGTATTCCAATGGTGGGTCTACTGGTTCTGGACGTCCCAATTCTAAGGCTAGACATAACCCTATGTCTAGAGAACAGATTCATAGTTTAACTGCAATCCTGGGACGGATGCCATTCCATTTCTATCTATATTCTTATTGTTTTATGCCAAGGGTCAGGCAGCAAGGCTTAAGATGAAGAGACATCATTTTTTATTGTTCTTATTAGTGTTGGGCCTATTGAGGGGCTGTAAAGGGGGCTCTAAAATTAATAACAAAGGGTATCATCGTGTGCCAGGCAATCATTTAATCTCCACACCATGCTGACATGGTGACTATTCCTCAACAGGCACGATTTGCACCGTTTTACAGGCGAATGAATAGGCATAGAGATTAAGTGTTTTGCCTTCAGTCTGACAGCCATAAGGAACAGAGACAGTCAGCCCAGCTTCCAGTCCCAGCCACTATGATACACCTTGTGCTGGAAGAGGATCTATAAACACCTTCCATATTTTCCCTTCCCCTGCAAGCTTCCTGGTTATGACATCTTCGCCCTGAAACGAAAGCTGGGTCAGAATATACAGTCTGAGCACAAGAGGATGAATGTGGAGTGCGACTCAGCAAGGACAGTGTTGCAATCTTCTCACATGTGCAGCTGGGTTCTGGGCCAGGAGGCTCAGGCCCTGCTGGGAAAGCAGCAGCCACCTCCCCCATGCCACCCGTCTGGGGACACGGGGCTGGGAGTAGAGGAGATTCCCGAAAACCAAGAGCAGCTCTTTCCCCCATCTCCGGAAGGAGCAGAGAGATGCCCATGAATTCCTAACAAAGGTGTCTTCTCCTTTTCCAGGTGCCTGGCACATAGCATAGAAATAAATAATATTCATTAAGACATGCTTACGATGGTACACGTCTATTAGCTCATTCAAACCCTCACAATTTATCTTACCTATTTTATGGAGGTTCAGAAAGGTCTTAAGTAGCTTGTCCAGTGTCTCACAGAGAACAGAGAGAGAGACCCAGGGTTTAAGTCCAGAACTACATTGTGAGCAACTATAGTACACTGCGTTCCTCAACATGTGTTATTTCATTACGTCTGAGATGCAGGAAAACAAGGCTTCCAGCCCGAGGTTCCTTTCCCTTGTTTCTATCACATGAAAAGACCCCAGTCTTCCCTGTCCCTCTTCCTTCTCTGCCAGTGCCCCGTCTACCTCTCTGTCACCCCAGTCTGCTGCAGGAGCAGGGCTCATGCCAGCCCGATGGGGTCTCTTGTGACAGCACCCCATCCCACAGTTAATTCATTCGGTAAAACAAGCTCCAGTCATTCCCAGAGTTTGTTTTGGGGTATGTCAGGAGACAAACATATTTAGTAATAGTTTAAAGATTTTAATTTGCTTTGGGATTCTACAATCGGGCCACATCTCATTTTATAAAAATAGAGTGAGCGTTCCCAAGAGCAGAGGAGGTTGGTTTCATAGGCAAAAAAGAGCTGAAGACGGCAGACACAGAACAGAAAGCAGACTGAGCATCTCAAAGTTACTTTCCTTGTAAAAGTTAAAGCAGAGGGGACTTCCCTATCATCCTGGCTAAAACTGGCTTGTTTGGAGATCTGCCTTTTATCTGTCTCTCTCCTGATTTCCCGGAAGGTCAGACAAACCACTTAGTTTCAGCTTGGTGGAGTGGAACGTCAAGGTGAGTAACTCCATTTTGGCTCGGTCTGTTGGGCTTCGTGCAGGAGCTCAGTGCAAACCAATGGCCTCCTATAAATTTTATTTAACAGGGATGTAAAACTGTTTACATTCTGTCTTTCCATTGCCCCAAACCCTAACCCTTGCAGAACTTCATGGTGGAGAGTTCGTGTCAAAAAGTCATTTAGATAGAGGGTCTTCTAACCCAGGAGCGAGGATCCCAGGTCCTGTTCTGGGATCTGCCACTGGCTGCCCTTGTGTCTCCACTTCCCAGTCTTATTTTCTCTCTTTGCATTAATCAAGAATGAAAGGATCCTCCGGGGGACAAGATGAAGGAGAAAGAAATGACGTGCGAAGAAATCCTTGCATTCACGAGGGAAGAAAATGCTCTCCGAGAAGTTAAACGAAATAACACAGGTAAATCGTTTAGCTAGCACCTGGCACATGATACATGCTCAACAGCTGTATGGAGTAGGTGCTCAACAGCTGTATGAGGATTGGGAAATGACTGTGCTGGAGCCAGAGGCACCTGTGGAGTCTCCTGGGCTGGCTGCTGGCAGGGAGAGAGCATTCCTGAGTTTGCCTGCAGGCTACAATTGGTAGCAGCTCTGAGGAAAGTGACCTAACTTGGATTTTTCTGTATGGACAAAGAGTTGCAAGATATTCTCATTTGCATGGAGATGAGGAGTTTATTTTTCCTAGAAACTGCATGTCAAGACCCAGAAGGAAGAGTCATTTCATAATAATGATTAATCAACTATATCTCAAAGAGGAAAGAAAAGAAAACAATTAAGGAAATAAGATGCTAAGAAAACAAGGGGAAAAACAATCTCCCCAAGGTGGATCCACCCAGTAAACCTTGACCGCATTTCCTCTTATCCACCTGCTTAAAAATGACCAGCCCTTTCCAAATGGCAAAGAGCACCGAGAGAGGACACGCGGAGCAGCCGCAGGCACCCAGAAGAGGTGAGGCTCATGCCGTCCTTCACATCCTGGCCCTCATCCTCCGCAGCTGCAGGGAGGTGACTGGTTAGCACCGTGCGTGGCTCTGACGCCCCAGGTGCACTTTGCAGAATGTGGAGGGATACTTCGTACAGGGGGCGAACTTTCTAGGAGGGGTACCTTGTATTGCCAGAAAGGAAGAGGTTGGGAAAAGGGGAATCAAGCTTCCTAGCATAACGCCTGCCACATGGTGAGGTCCCGACACACCCCTGTCCACTCATTGGGAGCGATGCCCACTTAAAAAGAGATGAGGCAAAAAGGGTCTTCCAGGCAGGATGTGCTGTTTCTCGGCTTTCCAGAGACGGAGCTGGGAATCCCGAGGAAGGGGTGGGGCGGGGAGGTGGGGGCTGGGAACAGTTGTGGCGCACACGCGAGGGGTCTTTGCAGTTACAGTCCTGGGGGTTCAGAGGGGCGCTCCACAGCCCCTCAGCTGGCCTCCTCTCCTCCGCCGCCACACACCGTGGGAAGGAGAGAGCGCAGTGGGGACCGTGGGGGGCTCAGGGCAGAGGGCAGCCTATTCTCGCGTGTTGCCCTGTGTCTTACCGCCAAGGCTAAGCTCTGTTTGTGAAGCTTGTGCAAGCGTGGGGGGAAAGCAGAGAGAGAGCGCTCAGTAAGCTTTGCCCTTATATTTTCTGCACTTTTCTCTGCGCGCGTTACTTGGCACAGTGTAAAGTGGTTAAACGAAGAGGCCGAGAGAAAGACAGAGGCGAGAAGGGTGAGAGAATGAGAAGAGGTGGCAATCGTCTCGGATCTGGCCCTGCCTAGGAACCAGCCAGCTGCACACGTGCCCCTCACGCCCCCTGGCTCAGCGGGCGACGGATGGGAGGTTGCCAACCCAGCCTCTGCCGTGGGTGCCTCCCGCAGCTCCTCACCAAGCCAATCGGTTATAGGAGATGTCAGGGGCCTCTCTGTCCTGTCTTCTCCAGAAGGCAAAATCTGCATAGTTGGCCTCAAACGCATGGTTTTAAGCAGATACACACTGGGGGTTTATAATAAAAAGGTTTTGTCCACTTCAGGGATAAACATAAAAAACCAAAAATACTTTAATGGTTTTTCAGATCTGTTGCCTAATTCCTAGGGCATATTACCAGGCCTCTTTTTCCTATTTAATTTATTAAAAACAATGCTTCTCACCCCTGTTGACAAAGTGAGCCGTGTTGAGTCATAGGAGGGAGATACGCACACAGATCTGCTCCTGGGACTTGAGAGAGTATTGTACTTGCCGGGGGCGGAGGTGGGGACCTGGGGTGGGGGTGCGGGAGGACTCATATTCAATCGATTCAAGGAAACCAGAGGAGACACAGGCCCCTGAAACTCCACAAGGCTGAGGTAGTGAGTCTTGTTCTCTTAGATGCCGCTTGGCCTGCTCTGCGGGGTCCTCGGGGGCGTCAACCAGAGACCTTTTCTTTCATTGCCCCCCACCCTTGGCTGGGCAGCTGACTTCCACCCCTGTCTGCAGGACATGAAGTTACAGTACGTTTCCCTCTGGCTCCTGGGAGCGGTGCTTGTCTTGTGCTCAGTACACACCCGTGGTCTCAGGAGGTGTCTGATTTCTGTGGACATGCACCATGTAGAAGAGAGTTTCCAAGAAATCAAAAGAGCCATCGTGAGTATGGGTTGGGGTAGAGGTGTGGACAAGGGGTGTGCCTCATCTTAACGGCTCTGCTTGAAAAGTGAGTTCCTTCTCGTTATCTTTGGTGTCTCAAGAGAACATGGAGTACTCATCGTTTGTGTCTGTTCTCGTGTTTCTCTCCATAGCAAGCTAAGGACACCTTCCAAAACGTCACTATCCTGTCCACATCGGAGACCCTGCGGAGCGTTAAGGTATTGGTCTTAGTCGGCTCTTTCGTGTTATTTTCGTCTTCACGGTGAAGTGGCTCTGGGCTGAGAAAGAAATCCCCACCCTGTCCCCTTCTCTTTCCTAATCTCCAGTGTCCCCCAGATGCACCAGGCTTCTCATGTGTCAACTGAGGTATCAGGGCGCACTAGGGTCCCAGGGACTTGGAACCCTTGGGGAGGGATTAAAGACATGCCACTTCCCTAGAGACGATTAGGAGTGCCAGGCACGAAGAGGGGACAGGATTTCTGTGGCTTGGGGGTAATTTTGGAAGGTCCCCCGGGGACAGCTGAGAAAATGAACAGTGACTTCAAAGCCAAGGAGGTTGTAGGTTAGTAGACAAAACGGAGGAAGGGATTTGGATGGCATAAGAGCATGGTGTAAGGTCAGTGAAGGTAGGAACGTGTGTTGGGCACCATGAGATTTGTGATGGGAAAGACATATAGGCAAGCGGTGGGCGATGAGGTAGAAAGACACCCTGGAGTGATCTCGCAAAGACCCCCGAAGGCAGGCTGAGCCTCCGCCGTAAGGTAGAGGCAGCAGAGAGTCACTAGGGGCTTTTGAGCCCAAAGTTATATGATCACAAAATGCTTTAGAAAGACAGCCTGGTGGCATCCTCGCAACACACAGAGCGAGGCCGGAAAGCCAGTGAGAAGGTGAGATTAACTGTCCAGACAGGAGGCGATGAGAGTGTGTCGCGAAACAGTTGGCTCGCCAGGCGATAATTCGTTTTACAAAAGGGGCCATGAGAGATGCCTTTAAAAATGAGCTCCTCCGGTCCTTGGAAGCATTCTAGAAAGATCCAGGTTTTTCAGGGATTTATGTGACATGGTGTAAGGTGTATCTGCAGTGAGTGACTTTTTCCTTGGGCTTCTCTGCACATGGGAGGGAGACAAATACCCTTGTAATTCTTCTAGGCAGTGATTCATTCCCGGTGAGTAGATGTAGTCACTTAGTAAATAACGTTCCCGTCAACTGTATTAGAGACTCATAAGATATCACAGCTGTAAGGGACCTCAAATACTTTCTATTTCTAAACCATTATTTTCAAATGAGAACACTGAGATCTTGGGAGGGAGAACGACTAGTTAGTAGCTGAGCCACGTATAGACCTCAAGTTTATGTCCCCGACTCCAGATTCTTTCTCCTCTCAAGGTCAAGAAATAGCTGATGTTGAATAAGGAAAGGAGCCCATGGGGATTCAGGGCTTTATCATTTTCCCTTCCTCCTTCCCCTCTGTCCTCCTTCCTTCCTTCCTCTCCCTCCTTCCTTTGTTTCTGTGCTCCTTTTCCAGTACCGCAATCTTTGATAACACAGAAGTGTGTAACTCTTTGCCCTTTGGGTTAAGGGAGCTGGCAGGAGCGGAGGAAGGGAAGGAGGTAGCGTTTGCCATCCAGGAAAGGCCGCCGCTGGGGCTGGGACGTCTCTGCTCTTTGATGGCTAATGAAGACGAATGTGCTGTCCTGCTGCGGCCACTCCCACTTAGACTGAGTTAATTTTCTGCAGAGTAATTCACTGGCTCTTGGGGTGGTGGGTGGGGTGCAAACTGCTGGAAGGAAGTTCTATCCAGCCAGCTTCTCTGGGCTGTGCCTGGGAGTTTTAGGGGCCCTTTCTTGGAGACATCTGCTCTCTGCAGACCTATCCAGATGTGCCCATTTCTGCAGCTGTCTGTGTCCCTTCTTGCAAAGCTCAGCCCCATTCAAATGCTCCGTGTGGTTTCAAAAGGACAGACTGGAGGGGAGCCGAGCAGTGTGGCCCAGAGCAGGTGGCCAGAATGAAAACAGTGTCACTGCAGTTGAAGCGATGTGTGCCCAGCACGAAGCCTGGCATGCCATAGCCCTCGGATGTTGCGGAAAGGGAGACATAACAGAGAGGCCTCTGTATTGTAAGGAAACTTTTCAAGAAAGCTGCTCAGACATCAGTCCTCTTACAAAGGAGGCACCTGATTCCTGGAAGGATTTAAGCAGAAGTTAGGGATGATACGCTAGGAATACAGTGGAGAGAATCTAGTCAATGATGGGGTTCAGGGCCCCATCCGTTCTTAATGTATCGCCCGGACATACAAAGAGAAGTGTTCATGGGAGTCTCCCCCCGCTGTCTTTGTCCCAAATAGCTATGATGTGCGTAAGGGGATGAACACTCTGAGACCATCATAAATTTTAAAAAAATGACTTTTAGTTGTCTCACTTTCTGCTACCTCCTACTCAAATAGACTGCTTTGGTCTCTGAAACACTAAGAGAAGAGAGCCTCTGGGAGTTTCTCTGATTTGTGTCTTGCAGCCCTTAGATGCATGCTGCGTGACCAAGAACCTCCTGGCATTCTATGTGGACAGGGTGTTCAAGGATCATCAGGAGCTGGACCCCCAAATCTTGAGAAAAATCAGCAGCATTGCCAACTCTTTCCTCTACATGCAGAAAACCCTGCGGCGCTGTGTGAGTCACCGCGTCCTGATTCTAAGCATCTGTTCCTTGTCTGCCCCAGGGAGAGCCCTGGAGGTGCTGGCCGCGACTGGTCTTCTGACATGGTTGCCAGAGTCAAAGGAAATTCCTTGCCTGTCATCCAGATCCACAGGGAGAACCATCAAGAAATTCTCCCAGTGGTTGCTGCTTCCCCCGGGGCTTCCTGCCTGCTCACAGCTCAGCAGACGGGTGTCCCCATGGGTAATCCTCCCGGGGTGACCAACTTGTGGCAAAGGATTCCTTAAGTGAGAGAGGCGTGCCAAGGGGTCCAGCCTCACCATAAGCTTACCCCTAGCATCTTTGCTTCTGGCCCTTTGGGGTTTCCATACCAGTTAACCTCTGGGTCATTCCTTGGAAGAGCCTAGCCCTAGGTGTCACTTATAAATTCATTGTGAACTATTAAAATCAAACTTCACAAACAAAACCATAACAAACCAATTAGGTTCTAGCCCTATTCCTGCTAATGATTTCCTGCTTGACTTTGTGGCACTTCTTTGTGCCTCAGAGTCTCAAATTGTTAGAAGGGGTAGTGACCCCTGTCCTACTTACATTAATACGATAATGGAATCACATGGATTCATTTAACCAATGATTTAAGCAATTAACCCAACAATGTATATCGAGTGCCTACGTTGTGGGGTGTTGAGTTCACAGGGTGGTGACGAGGTAGACTAGACACAGTCCTTGCTCCCTGGTGCTGACACCCTGGTGGGCTATAAATCCAGAAGAAGCAGTAGCCATGGTCAGATGCGGGTGACTCTGCAAACAGGCCCTGTTCTCCCTTGGTTGCTGTCACTTGAGTTTACTCACCTGACTCTCACTGTGAAAGCAAGGAGAAATGTCACTTCTCGTGGGGTGGGGTTGGCAGTCAGAGCATGCCAGGGTGGAAATGTCCTCTGATAGCAGCTGCCTCTACTGTATCACAGCAGGAGCAGAGGCGGTGTCACTGCAGGCAGGAAGCCACCAATGCAACCAGAATTGTTCACGACAACTATGATCAGGTAAGTTCTGGGCAGAGGATGGGGAAGATGGAAGATGAGTGGGAGAAGCCTGAATGAGAGAGTGCCAAGCCTTCCGCCTCCTCTCTGCTCAAATTCATTCATTCACTCCATAAGTGTGATTGTGGGCTTTCCCATTTCTATGTGTCTGCAAAGAGTGTGTTGGTCCTACCTCATTTGCTAATTGCCTGGGCTCCACTTCTCCATCATCCCTCCGCTGTATCAGCCTCAGTATCAGGCCTGACCTGTATTATAGTTTGGAGAAAGCACATGCTGTGTAAGATGAGGGTGGAACAGAGGGAGCTAAGATCCGCCGTGAACTGTGAGCTGTTATGCATGAAACAGGTTACCTGCGTGGTGTCCTTGTGGTCAGTACCTGCCATCAGCATTCCGCACGGTGAGGAGGGCATCGTGCTTCTCCGGCAGATGCCGATGTAGACTAGAGTGCACATCTCGCCTAGACTGGATGGGGAAGCAGTGCTTCTCATGCGCATCATTTGAAGATCTTGCTAAATGCAGGTTCTGGTTCGGTAGGGCTGGGGTGATACCTGAGTTTCTGCATTTAGATAATGCTCCCAAATGATGCCAACCCTTTGACTAGCAAGGAGGTAGGGAGTCTGTTCAGAGCTCTGCTTCTTTGTGGAGAGGCTCTGTAGGATAATATTATAGAAACAGCTTAAAGCCATGGGGTTCCTACTATGAGCCAGGTATTGTCCTAAGCGCACTACGAGTATTGGCGCATTTGTCCTTTACAACAATGCTGAGTCATTATCTGCATTGGATAAATGCAGAAACCGAGGCACAAGCAGATTAAATAACTTAAGTTCCTGCTGCGACCGTGTGGTGGAGGTAGATTTGATCACACACTAGCTGGCTCTACAGGACGTGCTTTTAGATCTTACCACCTCCTTTAAGTCTGCTGAAGAAGGTGAAATAAGTCGGGAGACTTGCGTTCTAGTTCCAGCTCTGTTACTAATTGGCTGGGTGACATTGCGGTTGACACTTATCCTTTGGGGTTTCGGTGCTATCATGTGTCCAATGAGGGCAATAGGCTCTCCCCACCCCCTGTACAGCACCGCAGGGATTAAGACTGTCTGAGAGCACAGCAGCGCTAACACAAGCCAACATGCAAAGGAAAATGAGCAGAAGAGCTGGCCAGGAAGGCAGATTTTTCCTGTGAAAAAGAAGGAGGAAAAAAAAAAAAAAACCGAGGAAAAAAGAATGAAGCATTTTTTATTTTATTTATAAGGAACTGACATGATTTAACCGCTTGTTTACAGTGGAAAAAATTTGATTGCCTGTTAGGAAAATAATTTTGAGCCTGTATGCTATGCAAGTCTATTTGATGAGTAAAATGAAAACCTCGTGGGGACCAGAATATGGGGAAAGTGAATTGAAAATGACTGCACATTCTAGAAAAGTAGGCTCTCACGATGGTTTCGCTGGTTTCAGCTGGAGGTCCGCTCTGCCGCTGTGAAGTCCCTGGGAGAGCTCGACGTCTTTCTGGCCTGGATTAACAAGAATCATCAGGAAACTTCGGCTGCTTGATGACATGGCAGCTGCCTAATAATCCAGGGGTGAACACCCACTGTGCGGTTTTCTGGGGTAGACAGCCTGCTCTGAAGTGGAGGGAAACGGGGAAGGCCCCCGTGTTTATCCAGATGAGAAACCTCTCTGCTGATTTGGAGTTCCTTTTCCAGGGCTGGGGAGAATCTGGGTTCAAGCAGATCTCACCCTGCACCTGCAGGTCTCACTGGCTGGCCTCAGGCTGCCTGAACCCCCCTGAACATAGCCGAATAGTCCACCGTGGTATTTATAATAAAATATGTCTGTCAAAAGGTCCTGTAGGCCGTCCTGGAAGCAAAGGGTCAGCTCCCTGCTAATTTATTGTGAAATTGTGTATCGCATGTCTGTGGTGTGAGCGAGTGATATCCCGTAGTACATACTGTACGGACTGGTGTTCCTGAATAAACTTTGCACTTTACCTATGAGTGGAAGTGTCTTCTGATTCGGGAAGAGTCAATCGAGGAATCATAAATGGAGACTTAGAAAGGAGCCTTTGAAAACATAATAGATGGGGAAGCTAAGGCCTAGAGGGGACCAAGAATATACCTGGGCTCCCAAAGAAAGTTAGTGCAGAAAGGGTTCCAGACGGGGTCTCCAAATTCCCCAGCCTGCACCCTTTCCTGATCAGGAAGGGACAGAGGGCCTCTGACCACTGACTCTTTGACATTGCTCCATTTCGGATCTTCTTTCTCTGTGTCTGTCTTCTCTCTCTCTCTGTCTCTCTCTCTCTCTGTCTGTCTGTCTGTCTCTCTCTCTCTCTCTGTGTCTCTGCCAGGGCCCAGGCCACAGTGGGGAGAGGCCAAAATGGGCACCAGCTTCTGGATGGACACGCCACAGATGATGTGGAGCACAAACACCTGTCTTTAATAGTGCCAACAGCAAAAGACATTTCCTGAGCATCCGTCATGTGCCAGGTGCTGAGATAAGCTATTGCATTCATTGTCTTGGGTCAATGTCTGTACTGTAACTGGGTGGCTGAAGCGATATTTATTCCTATCTGAGAAAGAGATTTTACAGCACATGCTTTCATGGAAAGAACAAGACCTCTGAAGTCAGACAGAGTTCAAACCCCTATGTAACTTTGAACAAAGTACTTAATGTCTCCAAGCGTCCTCTTCTGTCAAATGGAGATATTAGCACCAGTCTCAAAGTGTGGCTCATGAGCACCAAGCGAGGTGAGGGGTCTCCGGCAAGCTCAACAGGGTTGGGGACAGCAAGGGGCCGTGTAAAGATTGCCAACGTGGGGGCCACATTCTGGTTCTAAGCCCTCTCCTGCCATGAGTTGCCCAGGGCAGGTCACTAAATATCTTTGGTCCTTAGTTGCTGGTCATGTGTATACTGATGCCTCTGTACTAGCTACTCCATGTGATAATTTAAAAGCCCTAATGTCTGCACACCCCTACCCCCAGCTCCGTTTCCTCTGACCGTGTCTCCTGCTGCCTGCCCAGCCTCGCTTCGACCCCACCGTGCTGGTCCACTTTGTGGTCCTCAAACACACCAGGCACGTTCTCACCTTACGGCCTTTGCACTTTGCACACATCACACTCGTAGACTAAGGTAGGGTTGGAAAAACCCTCCACATGCTATGCTTTAAGGGTATTAATGGGACATTAAGAGGGAGCAAGGTGGCTTTTGGAGGACCTAACCTTTCCAAGGTGACCTGGGGTGGGCATCCACCGTGAGCAGGCTGGATGAGGGCAGGAAGATGGCAGTTACGGCATCTCAGATCTTTTATAACTGCTCTGGGATGTGCTTTCCCCGGACACCTGCACGGCTTGCACCCCCACCCCCTTCAGGCCTTTACCCCAAAGGTATCCTCCTGGAGCATAAACCCCCCATTTCCACCTGCAGCTCACCTTGTACTCCTCGCCTGTTTTCCTAGTATCGCCTTTTGTCTATTAGCTCTTTCCCTGCTCGAATGTAAGCTCCATGAGCGTGGGGATAGTTTGATTTGTTCACTGCCTGGCACTTAATAGATGTTAAATTAACAGTTCTCGAATAAATGATCTGGATGAATTAAAACAATAATAACAGCAAACATTTACATAGTGCTTCCTATATGCCAGGTAGTAGTCTAAGACAGCAGTCCCCAACCTCTTTGGCACCAGGGACCATTTTCATGGAAGACAATTTTTCCACAGACCGGGAAAGGGGGTGGTGATGGTTTCAGGATGATTTGAGTGCATTACATTCATTGTGTATTTTATTTCTATTATTATTACATTGTAATATATAATGAAATAATCATACAACTCACCATAGGTTGGGGACCCCTGGTCTAAGAGATATACTTAATGTAATATATTATAACATGAATAGAGATTTCATTTAATTCTTGCAACAACCCTGCAGAAGTTTTGAGAGTGCAATTCAACGAAGAAGGTCACCTCACTGAAGGTTAGCAGTACAGATAATTAAGCCCTAAGGAGGAAACCAGGCACAGAGAGGTTAAGTAACTTACCCAAGGCCACACAGCTCCTAAGTAGAAGAACCAGGCTTCCAATCCAGGCAGCCTTGTTCCAGAAGGAACTATAGCCTGGGCCCTCACTCATGGCAGTACCTGGCCTGTGCATCTTGCTTGCGCGATGGGAAAACCTGGAAGAGAAGGAGCTTTACTGGCATAGTGAGCTGGACCTGCATGAAAGGAATATAGTTACTATCAGCGGGGGCGAAAGTGCTAATAGGAGAGGAGGAGGAGGAGGAGAAGGAGGAAGACACATTGAAGGAGATGAGCTCGCCCTCTCTGAACTTGATCTCATCTTAGTGCACGGTGGGCCTGCACAGAGCTGTGTGTGTGTGTGTGTGTGTGTGTGTGTGTGTGTTTTCAAACAGCTGGTACTTAAGAAATACCTGATAAGAAACCAAGTATAAAATTCTCCCCCAAACCATATTTTCTGAGGACTCTCTCAGTCCCTGGCTGGTACCCTCAAGGACTCTAGGGCTCACCTTAAACTGCTGTGGTGCAAGGG
>RJWJ010005967.1:0-65054 GCA_004363605.1 Indri indri
TCTTGGTTACATGGTAGCCCCTGCATCCCCAGGCATCCTGTCTTTGTTCTAGGCCAGAAGAAAAGGGAAAGGGTGGTACCAGACATCTCTGCCCCTTTCGTTGCAGAGGCAAAGGCTCTCCTCAAGCCTCTAGCTGACTTCTGCTGCGGCCCTCCCGTCTGCCAGGATGCCACACACTGCCCTGCACTGCAAGGTGGGGTGTAGTGCCTCCAGTCTCTGTGATGGCTTCAGACACTGGGCAGGGAAGGGCTGTTGGCCGCCACAGATTGTCTGATATTCGTAACGGGGGAGGGAGGGGAATTCACTTGTGAAAGATGCAATCAAGGATCCTGGAGAACTGGTCACTTGAGTGAAGCCCTCAAAGAATGGTCAACTTTGGAGAGGGTGAAAGAGGACACAAAGGTTGGCAAGTTAGTAAAGTCCAGGACGAAGAGAAAACAGGCAGGGAGCATGAAGAAGCTGCCTCCGTGTGTGGGGTTCCTGCACAGCACTGTGGATTCTAACGCAGAAGGATTAAAGAACAGGTCGATGTTTGCATCAGAGAGTGGGGTGTAGATTAGCCAAACCACAGGATGCCAGTTGGATGTGAGCCTCAGACATGATTTTGGGGGGTGGTGGTGGGGTCTCACCTAGTTTTAAAAGCAAAAGGATTGTCAACATTTGAGGATGTAGGGTGATTACCGCCCCCCCCCACCAAATCCAGATTTTCAGCTGCTTTAAACAGATGGCACAGTCTGCCTCACCTGGACGCTTGTTTCCACGTGGCTATGAGCAGCTGCTGCTGGGTGGTGACTGCTCCTTCGGAAGGGAGGACCCTGCCACTTCCACAGGAGGCGCACTGCCCGAGGGGCTGCACACGCGTCTCAAGGGTGTGTTTTGTGCACCCTCCACTGCCGTGAGCCCCCTCGACCCTGTGGGCACTTGTGTGTGCAACGTGGCTTCAGGTTTTCCCCAAATTGTTTCGTTAGGCTCTGCCGGGCAGACCTTTGACAAAGGACGTAACTGAGAAGAGGTTTTTAAAAAGAAAGATGGTGCTTGTGATGAGTGTGAGATCACTCACGTTTTACCCAATAACAAGACGAAGGCTTGGCCTCAGCGTTCACGTCAAAGAAAGGTGGGATAACCCTGGCCCAGTTTCCCCCACCTCAAGGCTCCCCCTTTTGTCACACAGCGGCAGCGTTAGATTATCTAATGGGACAAGTGCTGTTTCTTTCAATAGTGGTGGGATGGGAAAGTCCATTGAAAATAAACAGCCATGTGTTCTGAGAAGCGGGGACGTTTTGTTGTCCTGTCCAGCGGTTACTTTTCCTGTTTCTTGATTGCATATCAGTCCTTTCAGATTGCCTTTTCACTTTGAAAACTGCAAAATTAAGTCATTCCAGTCGCCTCTGTTTAAGCCGCCGAATCGGTGATCCAGCTACTCTTTTCAACAGCTCTGTGAGAAGGAGGTGAGGATCCGGGCAGGTCTGTGTTCCTAATTGGCCCCGACAGTTCTTGATACTTCTGAAGCTGACTTGAGAGATCAGGGCTGTGGTGCGATTTGTTTTTTTCACCCTCCCATGGTCACAAGGTGAAAGCAGGAGTATGGACAGGAACTTCACTTATCTTCACTGATCCTTTTCCTCTCTGTTCATCCCTTCCAGAATCGTCAGCTGTTGCATTGCGACAAACCTTTGTATAGGAGGGGAAGAAACAGATACGATTTGGGTTTTGACCTCAGGGAGATGCTAGTCTTCTAGTGGGGCAGGAAGCACTAGCAGGTCACCAGAGGGTTAGGGACGGTAAATGGTGATGTGCCCGAAGCATCAGAGAGGCCAGGAGAAGGGTGTCTGGTGCCATAGTGGAGGCGTGGGGTCCAGAGTGATGTCCTAAGGGCTGAACGTGGGCAAGGCAGACAGAGTGTGTGCACAGGAGCTATGGGGGTGGACGGTGGGACCAGAGGGGACCCAGTAAGCAAAGCTCTGCAGGCAAGAAAGACAACTTTCTCTAGGGAGGAAGGACAAAGGGTCCATTGTTGTGGGTGTGTGATGTTTGGGCAGGGCAGATGTTGTCCACAACACACAAGGCTTGTTTTGCATGGTAATAGTAGGACTTTATTAAATACAGCGACCCCCACCTGGTCTGATCAAACTGGTCTTTTGCATTGCTGCTAGAGCCCAGGAGAAGACGATTTGTGTAAGGCAGGTGGCTGCGTGTTTCCTGCTGTAGTAAATGGTTTTACAGGGCAGGAGGTTTAAATGTGACTTTAAAGGTGGCTTGGTTTTGTTTTTTTGTTCCACACGAGCTGTAATGGCCATCTCTAATACATGGTGTTTGCTGTGGAGTAGTGGTTCTTACCCAGGGGTGATTTTGTCTGCCAGGGGAAATGTGGCAGTGTCTGGAGACATTTATGGTTGTCACAACTCAGGGTGGAGGGTGCTACTGGCTTCTGGTGGATGGAGACAGGGATGCTGCTGAAAGTCCTGCAAGGCACAGGACAATCCCCCACCCCCCCACCCCGGCAAAGAATGATCTGGCCCAGATGTCATTAGTGCCGAAGAGGAGAAGCCTGTCTGGATTATTCCATCGTTTGGCTATCTGTGTTTTAGTTATTGGACATTTGGATAAAATTGCCAGTTTTCAGCTATTACTCATGTGCTAGTATGAACATTCTTCTGTGGGTCTTTTGGTTAACATATGTGCACATAGCTTCATTATGTGTTATTCAGTCTGTTTTCCCAAGTGGTCATATCAGTTTTTGCATCTACCCAGTATACAAGAGTTGCAGGTGTAGGAAGTAGCCTAAGGTGTCTAACAGATGAATGGGTAGAGAAAATGTGATGTATACATACAGTGGAATATTATCCAGCCTTAAAAAGGAAGGAAATCCTGTCACATGCTACAACATGAACGAACTTTGAGGACATTATACTACGTGAAATAAGCCAGTCACAGAAGGGCAAATACCGTGTGCTTCCACGTATCTGAGATATCTAGAGAGGCCAAATGCGTAGAGACAGGCATAGAATGAAGGTTGCGGGGGACAATGTGGGGTTGTTCGTTGGGTACAGCGTCAGTTTTGCAAGTTCTAGAGATCTGTCACACAGCAGTGTGATTATAGTTAAGGCTACTGAACTGTTCAGTTAAAAAATGATTGGAAGGTAAATTTTATGTATTTTTTTAAAATCCCAATTAAAAAACGAAAGAGTTGCAGGTGTACCTGTCCATGTGGGCATCTCGATCCTTAGCCATTCTGGAGTTTGTGTCTGCACGAGCTCCGTTCTGACTTGTGGCTGTATGGGCTGGCCCTGGACAGCTAATTGCACGTGGACAGACCCTTCTTTCCATGTGTCAGGAGGTTACTAAAGGCGTTAGGACTTAGGTGATCATGGGATAAGGTCTCCAGGGAGAGTTGGAGGGTCCTGGATGATGGGAGTCGCTAGCCAATCCTCCGAGAAGCCCGCCCCTCCAGCTTGGGGAGGGGACGCTCTCAGGAGCCGAAGGGGAGGCTGGCCCTCTGTGGGTCTGGACCAGGCATCTCCCAGGGGGCCGAGGCCACCGTTGATGGATCACAGGACGCCCAGTTGGGAAGAAGAAGGGGATGTGAGGCAGTGGGGTGTGAAGACCTGCTAGAGCTCGATGGGCACCTCCGTGCCTGTCCCTTGCCCCATGTGACTGTGACGCACAGAACAGCGCCTGCCGTGTCACTTCTGCCCTTGCACCTTGGCAGCTTCCTCTTTTGACCCAGTCTAACAAAGAGCCGTACAGGGACAGAGATTTGGGAAAACGTAGTTCCCATTTTAACCAAGCTGGTTCAGTACTGTACCTGGATTATCAACACCTGACCTGTGCATATGTTTTGTAAGTTCGAAGGGGCCAGCTGGGGACATATGCATGGTTCCTTTTTTAATCCTTGCTTGATTGCAAATACACAGTAATTAAATCATGACACATTTTAAAGCAGCATTTGTGGCTTAGCTACTACCATTTAAATGGAGGAAATGCGGCCTGCTTTGCACATAATCCACTTAGGCTAAACTTTCATAAAACACTCCATTTATAAATTGCAACTTTCTATGTTTACAGAGTTTTCTCTAATGCTCTCGTAGCTAAACAAGAGAAAAAGGAAACTTTAAATTAGGTTAAATTAGGTTTAAAGTAAATGATAACATGTAAGATAACAGAGATTTTGGATTTTTTATTTCAAACAATCTTCTATAAAAGGGCTTAGAAACCACTCTACCTAAACCGCTCAAAGTATCGTAGATGGAGAGGTTTCTCTTCACCACTTACGCCTCTGGTTTCTCATTTGTCTCTGAACCTGAGGGTGCAGAAGACCAGCCTCGGTTCCCGTCACGGTCTGGACATGAGCAGACCATGACAGTAAGGACGCGATGGTCTGTAAATCTGCTTGTGTGGTGCTTCAGTGTTTGCCGCATATTCTCTTAATTCGCCTCCCTTTTACCCTCCTCCCTTGTCCTAGGGTGTAAGACGGCCAACCCTCACCACCATTTTTCGGGTGATAAGACTGAGACTAAGAAAAATTAAATAACTTTCTCCAAATCATGTCGTTAAGGAAGTGGCAGAGGCAAGCCTCAGTGCCAGGTCGCTCACCGTCTTTTGAAACCTTCCGTGGCCCCTGGTGCCCCACCCATGAGGGGGTTATGCCTTGCTCTGTGCAGCCAGGGTCTCCTTGCATGTGTGTTCCTGCTCTGGTCTCACGGTGCTCTATCCGCCAGGAGCCGGTGAGGAGGCAGACTGCACACGGTAGCGGAACAGGAACACTTCACATAAAGCGGGATTCCACCGATCGGCCAAATCCCATCGTGCCGTTTCCTTATGCCGTGTCCATCTACGAGAACAAGGTTGAGCAGTTGCTGTAGAGATTGTGTAGCTCGCAAACCAGAAACATCTACTCTGTGTTCTTTATGAAAAAGTTTGCTCGTCCCAAATATAAAGAATTATTAACTAGCGACAGGTCATTACTTATTATTGACTAATTATTAACTAGTTACTACTACAGGCAAAGAGAACTCTACAGAATACGGGAATAGCAGATGCAGGGAGCAGGGACTCCCTCCAGGGAGACAGAGGCCGAGTACCTGAGGAAGGAAGAAGTTTGGAACTACCTTCCCCAACCCCTTCAGAGCTGAGAATCTGATCTCCCTGGGGTGTGTGCGACTGAGCTCCACTGGACCACCGAGAAGCCCTCTGGGGCCGTGGCCAGCGGGAGAGCAGGGTGCCCCCGGGCCTGCCCATGGAGCTCACTGGGAAGCTGGCCGGGATGTCTGTGGGACTCACTGGACAGCCTCCCGAGGGACTGTATTACTAAAACTCACCGGGAAGCTGCCCAGCGGAGCACCAGTGGGACTTGCTAGGACACCACCCTCAGGAGCAGGAGTGGGCAGAGAGGAAAGCGCACTGGAGTGATGAAGAGCAGCCCTTTCTGCCACCAGTGTGCCTCCAGCGCCCTCTGCTGGCAGTGCGCACCAGGTGCCAGCCAACAGGAGAAATGTCCACAGGGTGCAGCTGCAGGATCACAACGCGGGCAATGGAGGTGGATTTGGGCTTGAGAGGCAGCGTGGTGCTTCCTGGCAGTGTTGGAATAGGTTGTTTGCAAATCTTCTTTCTCTTCTGGATTGTAAATTCCTCCGACACCCAACAGTGTTCAAAAACCTTCCCTGAGCATTGCCCTCCATTAACTGTCTCTTTGGCGGAACTTGGCCTGTGTTCTCTGGAGTACAGGGCCGACGTGATGATCGGGACTCTGCCCCGTCTGGAAAGGAGGCACACATCTCTGGGCTTCATCCTGTCCCCGACGAAGGTGGCCAGTCCTTGCCACAGAGCACACAGCACTCCTCTGCCTCCCGTGCAGCTGGTGTGGGTTCTGAGGCTGCCCCTCCCAGCTGCCTGCGGCACACGCCACACCCCGCTCGGCTCTCCCAGTCACCCCAGGAGCAGTCGGCGCCTTCTCTGTTTCCGTGTGGAACTGCTGTTTGTTAACCTCAGTCGCCACAGCCTCCAAATAGTGTCCTCATCTTCTGATGTTGACACTTTCATGCAGTCCTCCCCCAACATTTTTGGTGGCCACACACCCCTTAGCACCTGAGCCGATCCTCAAGGCACCAGCTCATTGGCTTGTCTGTCCATTAGCCTGGCTGTGTCCCCTATGCAGGTGACATCCCCCCTCCCGTCCTGGGGCCTCAAGTCACCCAGCCCTCATTTTAGGCAAAGGCAAAAGGAGCATTAGACCTTTATGTTCCTAAACACTGGACCAAATTCCTCTTTGATCGTCTAGTTCCAAAACATGAGGTGGAGTTTTTAGTTTATTTTCTTAGGTTATTTGGGGGTGGGGGGAGAGGGTATTGTTTTATCAATTTTCTTTCTTTTTTTTTTTTTTTGGTCAACCATGAGGAAAATAATTTTTTTTCATAATTGAGATTTTATTGGATGTTTTGAAGATCAAGACAGACATTTCAATTTGTATTCAATTCTTAAATTACTTACAGAAAATCTGAAGAGTTGTGTATGTATCAAGTACCTTTATCGTTAGGTGTTGTTAAGCTGTTATCAGCCCTAGTCATTCACAATTTATTATCTTAAAAATGACAAACTCAAATTTTCAATCTTTCATAGCACATTAGCAAAGTTATTAGGAAAACTGACTATAGTGACCAAAAATGTTACAGATGGCAGGGAGAGCCAGGATCAAGGAGCAGTTTTCTGGTCAGGTGCAGTGGCTCATACCTGTAATCCCAGCAGTCTGGGAGGCCGAGGCGGGCGGATCGTTTCAGTTCAGGAGTTTCCAGCCTGAGCAAGAGTGAGACCCCATCTCTACTAAAAATAGAAATTAGCTGACAACTAAAAATATATATTTATATAAAAATTAGCCGGGCATGGTGGCGCATGCCTGTAGTCCCAGCTGCTCGGGAGGCTGAGGCAGAAGGATCGCTTGAACCCAGGAGTTTGAGGTTGCTGTGAGCTAGGCTGACAGCACGGCATTCCAGCCGGAGCAACAAAATGAGACTCTGTCTCAAAGAAAAAAAAAAAAAGCAGTTTTCTTCAGGAGACAATTCTACTGAGAAACAAGGTGGGAGTAGAAGTCATTTAAACTGTTCAAGATGTATTAATAAATGCACAGCTGTGACTCCAAACTGCCATTGAGTATGCTTTGTATTATAGGATGTAAAAACTGCTCTCCCAGCCCCCACCTATGGAACGTTAACCTGACACCCAAAACTTCAAAGCTTTACATGAAATAGATACCAAAAAATAAACAACCAGCACGTGATTTCACCTCTTTTTTAAAAAGCATTTACACTTAAAAAATGGAATGAGGTGGGCATCTCCTTAAAGATGTTTTTAGAGCTACTGGAAAACTTGCACTTACAAAATAGTTGATAAAAATATTCCTCTGGCTTGTACAAGAAGGTGGGCAGGCAGCGCTGCTAGAACCAGGTGTGTGATATCAACCAGCTCTCTCCCTCCGGCCTTGCCAGAGGCTGAGGTCTCTCCCTTGCCCCCCCTTCACCCGCCCAAACCTTGGTTTCTTGGTTAGCCACGTGGCCAGTTTGCCCTTTGTTCTGCTTTTTCCTTTCATTTTGCACTTCTTTGAAGAGTTGTCCTGTCCTGCTGCCCCTTTGGGCTTCATTTCCACTTTTGCAGGAGCAGGGTGAGCTGACCATCTCCTCTGGGCTCTTCCTCCACTGCCCGTGGGTTTGGCCGACCTTCCTCTCGAACATCTTCGTGGTGGCACCTGGTGATGCGGGCCGAGCGCCTTCGTGGGTCTGGGCTGCTGGCCGCTGCCTCTCCTCCCGCCGCCCCAGCTGCTGGCACTGCAGTGGGAACAGGAATTATTATTTTTAAAAGGCTCAACACATTTGGGTGGTGGTTTCCGTTTTCAAGGAGCTCCTCTGTCATCAGAGTGCCGTGTGCCTCACGGTGAGCCTTCCGCGTGGACGAGGTGTTCTCAGGTTATTTCGCCGTTCACTCCTTTTCCTGGATGAGTCAGGTTTCCTTTCCCCAGAAACTGAGCTTGATTAGAATGAGTAAGAGTTAAATTAAACAGACTGAGGAGCTGGCTTCAGTGCCGGTCCTGTCTAACAAAAGGTATTGCCTCGTCATCTAGGTATTTTATTCTCTGGAAAGTCGAGCTTTCTTGAGATGGTCAGCACTGATCAATTGCAGGTGTGATTCATGGCTCTTGCAATATGATATTGGACTTTAAAAAGTTCTTTCCCTTTCATTTTGGTCCCTGGTCATTGTGATTTTTCCAAGTCCCTCAAGCTCAGTCTCACGGCAGGTGACGTCGTGTCTAGGTCTCTTCCTTCGCGGCCTCTGAGTGGAGTGCTTGCTGTTGTTTTCTCTGCCCCATGTTGGCTGGGGTCCTTCTTTCCCCAAAAGTACTACAGACTCGGGCGGGTGGGTACCCTTTAGGGTCAGCTTCCGTGGTTTTGTTCTTACTGCCGGAGACGTTCATTTGTGTGTAACGGTAAGATTGATCTTCCAGAACAGTGGCGTCAACAATAATAAGTTCCCTCCCGCTTCCCTGCCTGCCATCGCTGGGCCCCCACCGCCTGCAGGACGGCGTCCAGATTCCAACTCGAGGTTTGGGTCTCTGTCTCCCCCACGGAGGCCCTTATCTCAGACACTCCCCTGCACACACCCTGCCAGACTCATTCCCCAGGCGCTCCCTCAGGCTTCCTACCTGTGCACCCTGCTTCACTAGGACCTCTGCGGAATGTCCTCCCAGCCTTTTCAAGTTCTCTCCGCCCTGAGGCAGAGGGGGACATGGATGGCCCTTCAGGCTCCCATTGCGAGGGCCACAGGTCCTCTCAGTGTGAGCCTCGTCCCCTGTTGCAATCAAAATGCTTTCACCTTTGTGGGTCTTCATCCTTGATCATCTGTTCAATGAAGTATGAAAAACTTTGTTCCAGACAAGACTTCATTAACTGGTTGTTTTTTTCCCTGCTGTTTCTAAAGTAAACATTTCCGCAAGAACCATGAGGTATTCTGCTCATTGTGGGGTGTTTAACTCTTAATGTCAGGGAGTAAGAATGAGTTTCCATACTGAATACTACCGTTTAATAGCTGAGACAAAAACATGTGGCCTGGTGTGTGAGCTTGGTGCTTTCATTCTGCGAGTGCCCCCAGCGTGGCCCACGGGACCAGGGTGTCGTGGGTGTGGAACGATTTACTTCTTGGCTTTTGCAGAGGGACCTTTTGGAGTTAGAGCAAGTGAGACTGGAGATTTTTCCTAACTACTGCAGGACGGAACTACCCTATTTGTGGCTCTGGCATTCTATGGACGTGAGGCAATCGCCACGAATAGTTACAGCGCCAAGTGCTGTCTTTACCTTGTAAACAGGAGGCTGAGACAAAATGAGCTTCCTTTTGTAATGCTGCTATGTGTGGTACGCTTTAGGGAGGCCGGCAGTCGCAGTCATTATCCCGTGAAAACCAGCATTAGGTTCGTTCTCTGCCAAGTTTGAGCCTAATTAATTCTCCTGAACTTGAGAAGTTTGATGGGGTAAAGAATATAGAATGGAAGTTTTCAAAGCTGCTTTTTCTTTTCTGACAGCTTTCCCCATGAGCAATAAACACGTAGAGATACTCTTTCTCGGCGAGGAAGCAAAAGGGGAAAAAAAGAGACTATCTCCCAAACCAAAACACATGTTTTTTTTTTTTTGTTTTTTTTTGAGACAGAGTCTTGCTCTGTTGCTGGGGCTAGAGTGCCGTGGCGTCAGCCTAGCTCGCAGCAACCTCAGACTCCTGGGCTCAAGCGATCCTCCTGCCTCAGCCTCCCGCGTAGCTGGGACTACAGGCATGCGCCACCATGCCCGGCTAATTTTTTTTTCTGTATATATTTATAGTTGTCCAGATTATTTCTTTCTATTTTTTAGTAGAGATGGGGTCTTGCTCTTGCTCAGGCTGGTCTTGAACTCCTGACCTTGAGTGATCCTCCCACCTTGGCGTCCCAGAGTGCTAGGATTACAGGTGTGAGCCACCGCGCCGGCCCAAAACACATTTTTGCTGGGAAATGTAGGTGGAGTGTGGTTAGGGGAGCAGATGGATGGGTGTTGTGGAATGTGGTCTTTGTTTCTGGAGGAGGAGCTTTAGGAATCTTTACAGACGAGAAGAAATAACACTGTGTCATCCTCAGTAGTGAAGTCAGAGAGTAAATGACAGCACTTTGTGTAGGAGTTGTTTATATAAGCGTTTGTGGAGATGAGGCTGAAAAACCCACCTGGTCACGGCTGAATCAGACACAGGTAATGTGTCACCCTGAGGAAATGCTGGTTCGAAAACGGTCCCAAAACCCCGCAAGCCATTAGTCATCGTGATTTTGCCTAAAGGTTTTCTCATAATAGTTGAATTCAAAGGTATCAGTATAGGGAAAAGGACACAGTTTGAAAGTTCAGCATGGCCAGGTGGCTCCCAGCTACCTGGGAGGCTGAGGCAGGAGGATCGCTTGAGCCCAGGAGTTTGAGGTTGCTGTGAGCTAGGCTAACACCACGGCACTCACTCTAGCCAGGGCAACAGAGCGAGACTGTCTTAAACAAACAAACAAACACAGCAATAACATTAAGTACAGTTTAAGGGGAGAAATATCACCATCAAAATGTACTTTAAGAGGCCAATCTTGTCACCTATTTGTAGTAAGTAAGTTGTATGTTTACATTTAGTCATGAGGGTATCTCTATGGGAGAGGAGTTATTATTTATTCTGAATGAGGTCAGTTGTAGACAGTTTAAGCTAAGAATTGTTAGGATTTGTTGTATCTGACTTAAGCTTTGAATTGCAATTTCCTTATATTAGACCTTTTTTTTGTACATTGTGTACATTAGTAATTTTTTTTTTTTTTTTTTTTGAGACAAGAGTCTCGCTGTGTTGCCTGGGCTAGAGTGAGTGCTGTGGCATCAGCCTAGCACACTGCAACCTCAAACTCCTGGGCTCAAGCGATCCTCCTGCCCCAGCCTCCCGAGTAGCTAGGACTACAGGTGTGCAGCACCACACCCAGCTAATTTTTCTATTTTTGGTAGAGACAGGTCTTGCTCTTGCTCAGGCTGGTCTTGAACTCCTGAGCTCAAGGGATCCCTCCCGCCTTAGCCTCCCAGAGTGCTAGGATTATGGGCATGAGCCACCATGCTCAGCCTACATTAGTAATTAATAGCATCAATATTGCAGGTAAGCTGTGTTATCCACTGTAAATACTAGGAAATCAGGAAAAAGAAACCAGAATTCTTAGGGGCTGGAGTTTGCAGCCATGAAATGCATGCACATGGATAGAGGAAGCTTCTGTGGCGTTTGAACAAGGTGGAATTCCTTACAGTCACGAAGAGTTACTGAAGACCAGAGTTCTCCGAAAGGAAAGACTGGCCCCAGGATGCTGGGAACCGCCTTGGAATCCCTGGGTAACTGGCCTCTTTAGCCACACCCTGAGTTTCACTGTCTTTCCCGCCTTATTTGGCTCTTAGAGGGAATAGCAATGAGCAAAGTCAGCCCCGTCAACACTCAGGCCTTCTGTCGCTGACATACAGATGTGCGTGGATCATTCCAGCTACAGCACGTAGCAGTGATGTGGCGATACTAATGCCCCCCTCTGTCTTTGAACCATCCTCCTGGTGTGGCCTGAAACAAAGACCCTTCCTGTGCGCAGAACATGGCGGGAGGGGGGAGTACTCCAGATCCCCTACCCCGCTGAACGTCCACCCAGACGGCCCCCTAGCCTCTTGTTCAGGGCATGTCAGAATCTACTCTCTACCATGTGTCTCCTGCATTTTGCTATCCATGGCTGAGTGTGCAGTCTTGGGTGGGTGGAAACTTATTTACAATCTCTCATGACATTGGGATAAAATTGTCTGGACTTTTGAAGCTAGTTGTTGACTGAATTGCTTCATATATTTGTTAGGAGTGGTCTTTTAATTTTGTTTATGGTGTTGACTTGCCGTGAATAATCGCTTTATTCACAAGAGTTTGGTTGCCCTCAGATCTAGGTGGAGATTTTAGGAAAATGCAGCTTCAGAACTGAGGCAACCTAAGTTGCTTACCACCTAGTTTTTTTTTTTTTTTTAACTCCCAGGGGAATGTACTGAGTAGTGCTTCATGCTGACTTTTGGAAGCTATTCTTGGGTTAGCCATGGTGTAGAGTCGAACGGCAGCAAACTTGTAAACTGCACACTGATGTGCTCATAACCAGTGATTTTTTTTTTTCCCCACTGGTTTTCCTAGCTGTTTGTAAAGCTTTTTGGTGTAAAACAGGGTTTGGCAAACCTTTTTTGGAACAAGCCAAGTAGTAAATATTTTTGGCTTTGTGGGCCAAACTACTCAATTCTGCCCTGTAGCAATATGTAAATGAATAGGTGTGGCTGTATTCCAGTAACATTTTATTTACAGAAAAAAAGGCAGCTGGCTGGATTTGACTTACTGAGCACTGTTAGTTCAGAAAATAGGTGTGTCAACTGGGGTTAACTGCACCTAAATTGGATTATTACTATGTAGGAATTAAAGACCAGTGTTTCTCAGGATAAAAGTTATCATAAAATGAGGGCAGTCAAGCCTTTTAAGGAGTCAGGGGTATGTGTTGAGAGCAGACTGTTTAGCAATGAGTAGTGAGTGTCTTAATACACACGGCATGGTGTAGTACCGAGGAGGAGTGGAACAGAAAACAGATGTGTTAGCCAGGATGTGGCGGGCTTGGAACCTCCAAACACTGCGGGTGGGCATGGACAGTGGTGCAGCTGCTTTGGAAAATAGTTTGGTAGATTCTCAGAGTGTTAAAGGCAGTTAGCGTGTGACCCAGCAATTCCCACCTATACTTCTAACTATATACCCAAGAGAAATGAAGGCACATGTCCACGCAAATACTTGCACACCCGCGTTCATTCCAGCATCATTCACAGTAGCCAGAAGTAGAAGTAACTGAGATGTCCATCAGCTGATGAATGGATAAACAAAGTGTCGTCCATCCATGTAGAGGAATATTATTCAGCCATAAAAAGAAATGAAGCACTGACACATGCCACAACATGGATGAACCTTAAAAGCATCATGCTCAGTGAAAGAAGCCACATGCATGAGGCCACGTTATTGTATGATTGCATTTATGTGAAGTGTCCAGAACGAATATGTAGACACAGAAAGTATACTAGTGGTTGCCAAGGGCTGGGGAGGATTGGAAAGTGACTTCTAATGGGCATGAGGTTTCTTTTAGATTAGGGAAGTGTTCTAACACCAATGGTGGTGATGGTTGTACAGCTCTGTGAATATACTGTTATAAAAGCCGTGCAATTGCATACTTTATGAGAGAATGTATGGTATTTGAATTAGATCTCAATAAAGCTGTTGCAAAAGTGATCTAACTGGGTCCAGGATTAATGCATGAGAAATAATTAGTAAATGATAAACGTGGTCCAAAATTATCCAGAAAATGAATCGATATCTTGGGGTTCCATATTTTCGGTTGTGTGTGTTTCTGAGATTCCTGTTCTCCTGGTGAACAGCACCCATGTCCTTGGGAAAGGCTACCTGCCCGAGGGGTCAGTGAAAGAAGCCCCGTGTTAGTGCACCCCTGGTGCCCCGAGTGGGAACAGGGTCAGCCCCGGGGCCCTGTTCACTGCAGGCATGTGGTGTTCCTTTACTCGGGAATGGCCTGCTCACGCAGGGGGCTCACGGAACATGCTTTTCTGTTTCAGATCGAAGAAGGAAGTAAAGCCGCAGCAGTCGACAAGTTACTGGCCGGAGACGAGATTGTTGGCATCAATGACATCGGTCTCTCGGGATTTAGACAGGAAGCGATTTGCCTGGTGAAGGGGTCCCATAAGACTCTGAAGCTGGTGGTCAAAAGGTAAGATCTGTGCCGCCTGCCTCGTTATTAAGACAAACACAGTGAGTAGAATATCGGGATGAGAAGCCTGAATGGCCTGCCTGTGTCACTGCAGAGATCCCAACTCGGACTTTGTGTGTGTGCACTTAGAATTATATCTTTTGGCCAAGGATGAACCCAGTATGAAAGTTTAAAAGGTTCCGTATTTTATTACTGCTGATGTAAAAAAAAAAAATTTTTTTTTCTTTTTTGAGACCGTCTTTCTCTGTTGCCTAGGTTAGAGTGCTATGGCGTCAGCCTAGCTCACAGCAACCTCAAACTCCAGGGCTCAAGTGATCCTCCTGCCTCAGCCTCCCCAGTAGCTGGGACTACAGGCATGCGCTACTGTGCCTGGTTAATTTTTTTCTGTTTTTAGTTGTCCAGCTAATTTCTTTCTATTTTTAGTAGAGATGGGGTCTTGCTCTTGCTGAGGTTGGTCTCGAACTCCTTACCTCAAGCGATCCTCCCGCCTCGGCCTCCAGAGTGCTAGGATTACAGGCACGAGCCACCATGCCCGGCCAAAAAATTTTTGATGTGTTAAGTTTATTTGTGTACTCATATCTTTCCTTTGGCAGCATGTAGATTTACTATTCTCTTGGCAGAGAGAAAACTGCTCCAGCGAGTTGGTATGTCGTTGCCTGTTTCTTACACAAGGTGGCAGGCTTCTGGGCTTTCCGTGTTTACGCTAGAAAGAGTGTGACTGCCATGCAGACTTCAGCGCAGCTCCCAGGTGCTGTGTTTAGAGTCTGAGGGGAGCAGCCTGCCTGTCCTATACATCAGGTTGTTGACAGGAGCTTGGATGGTTTTAAGAGGTTAGAAAATAAACTTAGGCACACGATGCTTTTATATCCAGAAACTAAAACATTACTCCTAGGTAGCACGAAAGTGTTTGTGATTTGTTGTTTTCAAATAGAAATAATTCTCCACCTGGTTTTATAGTTGGCTAATTAGTGGCAAAGCATTTGCATGTCCTTTTTGGCAAAATTAGTGCATTTTTACAAAGGTCGGCTGTAGATTTTAATAAATAAATAGACTCAAACCTTTATTTCAGTTTTTTTTAGTGCAGAGTTGAAGACATCTTCCCAAAGGACTTTTTTAGGGGGCTGGCGGAGGTGGTGCAAAACAGCACACAGGAGGAGGTTCAGAAATGAACAAGGATGAAGGCCCGGACTTCACCACAGTGCAGCAAAGCAATGTAGAAAAATTGCACTTGTACCCCACGAATAGATACAAGTAAAAATAAAGAAATAAACTTTCCAGGAAAAAGGAAATGAGGAAAGAGAAACTTTTTTTGCCACATGAATTTAGCGACCTAATTTCTAAGTGGTATGTGCTTTCCTTGCAACAGCTTTTCTTAGGTCAGACAGTAAAAGCTCAGAATGGCAGTGTCTGACCGTTTGGGGAGGGTGGGTGTGAGAGGCACCGTGACACTGTGTTCCTTTGTGGTCACCTCTGTAGCCCTCCTGAGGCAGTTCCTTTGTTCTCTCAAGATTCAGTTCACTTAGTCAGGTGATGGTGATGGGGGAGCGGCAGAGCTAAGACAGGGAGTTATAAACCCTCTCTGGGAATCACCGCCTGGCCCCAGGCTGTCTGGGATTTCCCTTTTCTTCTGTCTCTTGTACCATCTGGGTTCTGGGCTGCCAGAGCCCCCAAAGCACTGAGCTCGCTATGCTTGTTGTCTGTCTTTCTTTTCTATGGGGGAGATGGCTGCTTAGTCAACACAGGGGGCAAACTTTGTATCAACAGTATTCGTCTGCACGTATAAATTCCTAGCATGGCTGTTTTTGAGTCAGAAGATAGTGCATTCTGGATGTTGATAGACATTCCCTAATTTCTGAGACCACTTGTTTTCCCCCTTCATTATAGCGTAGGGTATTTTTGTTTTTTTGTTCTTTTTTGTGAATGTGATAGGTGAAATATGGCTTTATTATTTAAATTTGCATTTCTGTAACTATGAGGTCAGGTATCATTCCATATGGTTAGAAGTATGATATATATATAAATAATTCTTTCTCTTTGTTAAATTTTTTAAATTTCAGCATGTTACGGGGGTACAAATGTTTAGGTTACATATATTGCCTTTGCCCCACCCGAGACAGAGTTACAAGTGTGTCCATCCCCCAGACGGTGCGCACCACACCCATTACATGTGAATATACCCATCCCTTCCTCCCCCCTCCCCCCTTCCCAACACCCGATGAATGTTATTACTGTATGTGCACTTAAATGTTTATCAGTTAAAACCAATTTGATGGTGAGTACATGTGGTGCTTGTTTTTCCATTCTTGGGATACTTCACTTAGTAGGATGGGCTCCAGCCCCATCCAGGATAATATAAGAGGTGCTAGATCACCATTGTTTTTTGTGGCTGAGGATATAATTCTTTCTTGAACTAGAAGTACATGTTTAAGGGCATAGATAATCTGAAATCTGTTCAAAGGAAAGCCTCCATGCCACATGAGAACCGGTTGGTAGGAGGAAAGAAAAGAGGCCTCAGGGCACCTGCTAGCTGACTTAGCTGAGACGGTACTTACAGACTCTTGGGAAGGAGGATTAGACATCTGCTGTGGGTTATTGATGGGAGCCGCCGTGTGGACTCTTCATTTCGTGTCCCGAATAAAGCAACCATGTTCGTGGTTTCCTTTAAATGAAGGGTACACAGAAGAGTGATTTCGATAGAATTTAATATTTTAAGTAATATGCATAACTACATATAAAAAGAAACAAAGCAGTTTATTTAAACACTTTTCTTTTCTCTTTTCTTTTTTTGAGACAGAGTCTTGCTCTGTGGCCTGGGCTAGAGCGCCGTGGCATCAGCCTAACTCACAGCAACCTCAAACTCCTGGGCTCAAGTGATCCTCCTGCCTCAGCCTCCCAAGTAGCTGGGATTACAGGAGCATGCCAACATGCCCGGCTAATTTTTCTATTTTTGGTGGAGACAGGATCTCAGTCTTGCTCAGGCTGGTCTCGAACTCCTGACCTCAAGTGATTGGCCCACCTCAGCCTCCCAGAGTGCTAGGATTACAGGTGTGAGACGCCACACCCAGCGAAACACTTTTATTTTCAAACATGCTTTTAAGAACTGTGTGAGGGAAAAAAACCCACTATTTTTCCTCTGCTCTTGTGTACCACAATAATCAACACAGGAGACTTATGTGACCAAATGTGGACATAGTCAGGACTCCTAAAACCCCAGCTAACTTTGTATGGTTTTCCTTATTGCAGACACACCAAAAAGTGCTTTTAAAATTATTCTTTTGGCCAGGCGTGGTAGCTCACGCCTGTAATCCTAGCACTTTGGGAGGCCGAGGTGGGAGGATCACTTGAGCTCAGGAGTTTGAGACCAGCCTGATCCCTGAGCAAGAGTGAGAGCCCATTTCTACTAAAATAGGAAAATTAGCTGGGTGTCATGGCGTGCACCTATATAGTCCCAGCTACTTAGGAGGCTTGTTGCTCCATGAATTAATATTAAACGTGTTTGCAGACAGCATTTGTCTTAGGAGTTTTGCAGAGCTTTGCCCTGAAGGAATATGTGAACGGTTTGCATTTTAAGTGCTGTTACACTCGGAAGGGCGTCTCTGAAAGACAGTAGCGGCTGTATCCCACAAGGCACCGAGTTTCTCAGACCTAAAGGTTTGGATTTGCTTTGTAAAGCAAAGTGAATCTGTTAAAAACTACAGGGTGAGAGCTGACAATGGAGTGCCCCTGGAACAGACAGCTGCCTGAATGGCTAAAAACAAGCTCTTGTTTAAACACTCCAGACTACCTGTCTCCATTCACAATAACCTAATAAATGTGGAGCCAACACATCTCTGTTTGACCCCTCTGTTAAGTGATAAACTTCCCTTAGAACTTAGAAGTTAACCTTTGAAAGATTTTATAACCATTTGCTCTCATAGATAGAATTAGTTAAAGGATCTGTAGAAGCCTTTTGAAAATCTGTTAACCTGGGAGGAACTACCTGCTGTTATGTAAATCTGTTACCCCTGGCAATTATTCACTGTTCCCTATAAGTTACCATGTAAGACCTCATGCGGGGCTTTTTGAGACCCATGGAGAAGGTCTAGGCCCCCCGAGATCCCGCTTTGCCTATAATCTTTATAAACTTATAAAACTATATCTTTGTCTCAGTGTATTCTTTTATTTCTTCCATTTTCCTCTATTATTTTCTTATCCCTTGCAACTCTACCAAAGGGACCCGGTTTTTTGCTGGGAGCTCGGCTACCTTCCCGCAGAGGCTGACGCAGAAGGATTGCTTGAGCCTAGGAGTTTGAGTTTGCAGTGAGCTTTGATGACACCACTGCACTCTACCCAGGGTGACAGAGTGAGAATGCGTCCCCCCCACCCCCCCAAAAATGTTCTTCCGAAAGCCGGAACATGGATTCTTCTCTATCTAAATTTAAATCTCTCTTTAAGTCTCCCTGCCCTCCTCTTTCTCCATTCCCAGGGAGCCGCTCACCTGCCTTCTCTCCCAGTGGATTGGTTAGCATTTCCTAGCCTTTTATGTTGCACTCCACAATGGGGAGTATACTCTTAAAAAAAAAAAAAAATAGTGGTTCATTCATACAAAGGCACTCTGCAGGCTGTTCATGGGGCCACAGACATGTAAGTGTTCCATATCGCCTTTCCTAAAAGTGCGACCAAATGGTAGGTTAGGTTGCTCAGCCCTTGTTCAACTTGAAGCAGCCGCCTGCCCACCTCAGGGCGCCCAGGACGCGGTGGGGGGAGGAGGTCGGTACACCTCGGTACAGAGCACCTGTCCCCGTGCTTTTCTAAACGCTGCTTGAATAGCTGTTCACATACAAAATCCCCTCCCCTTCGCGACAGCTGCTGTGCGTCTCTTATTTGTAGGCTTGTTTTATCTCAGTGTATATGGTGGCCAGAGGACCACGAGGCCAGGATAGGATTGCGGCCGGCCAGTTTCACAAAGTGGTGGCATCTTGTATCATGGGCAACATGGATCTTGTTGTCATGGAGAAGCTGGTACTGGGAAAGTGACGTGAGGAGACATGGGGATCACTATCTCCTCAGACAGACGAGGGCTGGTACTTCCTCTCTCCCAGGGCAGGGTTAGTGGGAAGCAAAGAGCTCCGGAGAGTCACCCTCACACGTGTGTTCTCCTTTGTGATGCTTGGGCGGTGTCCTTGGACTTGAAATGGGGGAATGGGACCAGGAAAGCGGGTGTGATTGCCCAGGAGTTGGATCCATTGGTCGGATCCACCAGTCGGATCACAGGGAGAGGCTGTTTTTGACTTGCCCTTTGCTCCCAGGCAGCCTGTTGTTCCGTCTTTGCTTTGCCAAGGAAGTGCCCCTCGCAGGAAAGTTCAGGGTGGATGTGTAGCCTGTGTCACCTGTGTGTCTCTCTATCCGGTTTGCACCTGTGCTGTTTTTCTAGGTGTCCAGGCCCGCCTCTGGGGATCCTGACGGGCAGGTCTGGAGTGGATCTGGGCTCTGTGATTTTCACAGAGGGCCACAGGCTGTTTTGCTGGGCAGCCAAGGCGGTTCTGCCACTTGTTGGTGTAAGCAAATGTGCTTGGATAAGGTTAAGGCCGCAAACTGGGTGGCACTCTGGCATTTTTCTGATTAACTTAACCCAGAAGGTAAGTCCCTCGCTGTGGCGATGTGCAAAGGGGAGGTCTGCCCAGTGCCCTCAAACTCTGCTGGAGTTGGGGAACTGGGCAGGGAAGGACGGATAAGGCGCGGTAGCTCCTACTTGCTTGGCTGGGACTGTCCTACCCACTCGGTGCTCTAAAATATGCACTAACAGTTCTGGGGACAGAGTCACCCATCTTTCACGCTTCAGAGGCAAATCACTGACAGCTCAGCTTTTAAAAAATATAATTTCAAACGCCCTAGGGAAAATTTATAATAAATATCACATCATAAATTATTTTCGGAAGCTTGTAATTACCCTCTTGGCCCTTTTTCCAAATTTGCATGGTAATGTTAGCTTCGTTTGCAGTGAAGGACGCCTGCCACCTCGCTGATCCCAGTTCTGGGCAGTCTCTCGAACCTACCGTGGGTTGCAAGTAGTTTTGTTGGGGCCAAATCATCATAAGGTTGCTTCATGTTATTTCCCGCCTCTTCGCTGGCAGCCTTAAACCCTCTTGTGAATCTAATTACATCTGCTAAGCTTGCATTAAGCAGCAGATTAGCAGCAGAAGGGAGGGTCTTTTTGCAGCAGGCTGCAAGGGTTTGCGAGACTGAGTGGTGTGGTCACACCTTTGCAGAAAGGAGGCTTCCCATCCAGGGACGGCATTCTTGCTTTCTGGGAGCGAGTTCCTTGCAGCATGCATCCCTTCTTGGGTGTCACTGAGTCGTGGTGACTTCTGTTCCCCGCCAGCATTGTGCAGCTCTCCCCTCTGGCGCTGGCTCCTTGGAGCTGTCCCTGAGCAGGTGGCTCTGCAGCTCCAACATGGATTAGCACAGATGTTCCCGGAGTTGCTGCTCAGCGGCGACAGCGTGACAGGAGTAAGGGCCGGCTCAGACGTCAGTAGGTTGCCCCCCGCGCCATCCCTCTACCCCAGAGAGCTCTTCCTGGGGCAGAAACTGTGTGCGTGTTTAGATGGGGGATGTGCTCCTTAGTGGGGACCCTGGAAAACGGCAGAGGAAACCCGAGCTTTGGAGGGTGCCTGATGTTGTTTGTGGTTCCAGGGTGGGTTTTTCTACTCTGTGAGCGTTTAGGGGCTTAGGGCTGTTTGCTACTGTGCTTGTTTTCTTGTCAAGACAAAGGGGACCCTAACTTGTTTGGAATGTTTTCCATTATTTTTATTTACGTATGTATTTATGTATTAATGAGTGAGTGAACTAATGAAGGATAGGGTCTCACCAGGCTGGGCTGGAACTCCTGGGCTCACGTGATCCTTCCGCCTCAGCATACTGAGTAGCTGGGACTACAGGCTCGTGCCACTGCACCCGTCTTATAGTTTTTATTAAAATCAGGAAATAAAAGACAATCACATAGGTCATAATCGTTTTATTTTGAGGAAGGTTCATTCTGTTTGGGTTTAGACTTGGTGTGTGACATAAGCAATTTAATCAGATGAATCTCTAATTACGTGAGACGTTTCATATCCTAAGTAGAGAATGGTAAAAAGTTAAGATGTTGCTTTTCGTTTCTTCCGTTACTAATTGCAGTAAAGTAACTAGACCTGTATAAAGCATGTATGTGATGCACGCCGATAACCGAGGCACGCAAGCGATGTCTACAGAGTTCAGTTTGAAAGCACTGATGGTTTCTAATGTATTAAGGCATACACAGAATGTTTCACCTATTTTTGTGCTTGAGGTTTCCAGGGGCACTGTGAATACTGCCTAGTGGGGTTCACACTGGACAGGTTAAGTTCATGTTGAGTATTAGAAAATTATTGAGAAATTAATAATAGCATTAATGATGAGGTTAAAATGGCTTTTACTTTTTTTTTTTTTTTTAAAGGAGCAGCTTTAATGCAATCCACCAAATTGAAAGCCCTCAGCTTTAGGAGAAAAGGTTTATTCCTGCTGGGAGGTTTGCTATTGGATTGGAAGGAGCAGTGTTTGGGTGAGGCCCTGGAGAGCAGACCCTGGGGGTGTCCTCTTTGGGGCACACCTCGGTGTTTGTCACCAGGGCGAGGTGGCTGCCAGAGGAAGAAGCTCAACGGACACCCAGGGGCTTGGCAGGGTGTGTGGTCCACGTCTGGCTCTATCCAGTGTTCCTCTCGTCCTCACAGCCACTCGTAAGGGGCAGGCAGATGAAGCCTTTTTGGGTTGAGAGCCTCCTCGGGGCTCTGTCCGCCCCACACTGAGCACACCGAGGGGGTCCCCCCCTGCCCGTCTTGCCTTTGGCTGTAGCTGTGCACCGGCAGGCAGCTGGACGCTCTGTGCTGGCTGCTTCATCTAGACAAGACGAAGGCACTTTGGGTTTGTTGCCAAGGGGTAGGGAGAGCTGAGGTTGGCAGAGCCATGAGCAGACGGCTGCCCGGTGGGTCACAAAGGAGTGAACGCCACCTCTCCTTAGAACTGCCCCGGAGAGCCCGGCTTGCCACTAACACCCTTGGTTCCAAGCGGGGAGTTCCTGGGGAAGAAAACAAGTACCCGAGGTGGCCACGGCCTTCTCCAGAAAGTGAAGGCATACCTTACCATTAGAAAAAGCCTATTTTTCTTCTTGGTTTATTTTAGCATCGCTTGTTATTCACACAAAGAAAACGCTCAATAGTGAGAACAACCTCATCCCATGCCTGCCTCCCTCCCACCCCTGACGACAAGCTATTTGACACCGTTTAGAGCAGGTGTCTGATAACTTGATTTTATTATTAAAGAAAGCCTGTTCATGGCGGCTCGCGTCCAAAGGCCTTTTAATTGAGTGGAGTGGCATTATTGCGGCAAGTAGTCAGCAGGTACTTGCTGAAGGGCAGTCACGACAGCATTGGGGGACAGCTGTCGAGTGTGCTGATTAGCTGAGCTGGGTGATCCCGGCAACGGACTGCTCCTGTTCAGGTGGGGTGGCCAGTGTCACGGGTGGGCGGACAGCAGGTGGCAACAGTTCTCCACACCGTGCAGGGTGGTGGTGCCCTTTATTTATGGTGGGTGTGTGTGCATGTGATAAGATAACAAGGACAGCAAGGGCGTTTGTCTGCAGCCACTGTAATAAAATGGCAAAAATAACATACGGGGGAGGAATCAGATCTTTCTTGAGTGACTTTCCTACTTTAATTTTTCAGCTAAGATGTGGTGGTTTATTAAATTTAAGGATACAGAGGACCATTCTCTGGCTCGATGCTCTTGCAAAGAAAAGGATGCCTCTCTCTCAGAGATAGAAGCTCAGCCACTTAGCATATGCTGATGAGCACGTATGAGTGGAGTGGTGGTTGACCATAGTGACCACACATGCGTGGTGTTATATAATAGTTCTCCGAATGTTTAAAGGATCTGTGAGATGTTTGGGATAAAATTACAGGTTTCCTTTGGAGAAATGTTATTTAATGGAAATAGCATTTGACTATTGCCACGTTCAGTTAACCTACAGTGGTAGTACCCATACTTTGCATTCAGAGGACTTCTTGGTTTTCTTATGAATTTCATGAACCTCGTCTTGTCCTGATTTTGCCACAGACTTCCATCTCTTTTCGTGGTCGGGGTTCAACGATTCTTGCCGGGACTCCCAAGTCCCTTTCTTTGGTTACTTTCCCTAAACTTCGTATCTTCTGGGTATATCCCTGTTCCTCGTTCCATTTTCTAGGAGAAATACCCTCTTAACTTTGAGTACCGTTTAACTTGCGGACACTGTGAGTAACCATGGGCTCCAGGAGGGGAACTCGAGGACAAATTCAGTGAAAATGAAGTTAATTATGGGCTTTGTAGTGGGCGGAATTCCAGAAAGGCCTAGGTGGTAAGATTGTTTCTTGAGATCTCATTCCTTTTCCTTCACATCTGTATACGTGGCTGGAACTCTTTATACATAGCATTTAGATGACAGCAGTCTGCAGTCTCTTGTTGCTTTCTTTTGGTAAGGTTTGTGCCTCGTTTACACAGATACGTTGACTCAGTATATCAGTGAAATTTTTTGCCTTAATTCTTACGTAAGACTCCTCAGCCCTGTTGTTAGTCCTTAGGGCTATGCAGTATAATTTGTCATATGAATGACTGCCCATTTGAATGTCCTGAGTTTCTTTGCCATCAAATCCATTCTGTTGCAATGTCACCAGGAAGTTGTGCTGGTGCCTTTTAAAACATGAATGAAACAAGACACTAGACAGTTGGGGGATGTGTGTTGTTGAGCACAGGTGGTTTGGATGCTGGGAGAGGTCTTTTTATTCTTTTCAACAGTAATAGGTTTATAGAAATGAGGATTATAAACGTTAATAGGAAAAAGCAAGTCACTTGGGTCTGCTCCAATTCTTTGTTCTGCCTGTGTCTGTTTGGTGACATTCCTCCGCAGACTCTGCCGAAATAGCAAGGAGGAACGCCAGGGGCTGACGCCGGAAGCCGGGTTGTGCTTGCTCTTGCTAGGGGACAGATGGGAAACCTGGCCCGGTGGAGGGCAGCTCTGGTGCTTTCATCTGGCATGAATGCCACTTCTTGGCCCTGGCATTTGCTTAAAATTGGGCTTTGATGTCTTGTATCAGTTTCAGCTACTTAGGTCACTTGGAGATTTTTATCTTGCCTTAATTCACTTCATGTATAAAGGCAGGAACTACTTGCCTCTTATCTTCTAGTACTGTAGAGTCTATCAGGCATGATGTCACCATCCACGGCATGGCATTGTCCACACCACTGCCTGGGAAAAGAACGCTCTGTGGTCTTGCCACGTTGCCGTTAGGGAGTTGACTTTTTTCTTGTAGTAAACACACACAGTTATCATTTATAAAGTGCTCCGGTGTGTTTTTTATGTATGCAGTTTAACGTATGTTAGAAGCACTCCAGCCAAGTGGTTAATATCATCCCAGTAGGTCCTGCCTTCCAGGAGCGAGCAGCTGAGCTCTGACAGGTGGTGACTCAGAGAGGGGGAAGCAGGGCTGGAAGCCAACCCCAGGAAGGTCTTTCCTGAGGACAGGGCAGTGGGGCTGTGCTTTGAAGCTGAGCCAGGCTTGAGACGGAGACGTAACCCTCTGTCAGCCGTACCGGGAGCCAGAGCTGGAAGTCCTACAGATGGTGGCAGAGGGGAGGGGCTGCAGCCAAAAGGGAGGCTGGGGAGAGGGCGGGGGAGAGGTGGGGTAGGGCTGCGCAGAGCTGCTCAGGCTGTGCACACACACTTGGCACACATAGGTCTCGGGCGGCCTAGAGGTTGGTGTATGTACCAAGTCCCCAAGTGATACAGGTGCTGCTGGCCCAGGGAGTGTGACCTGAGAACCCCTGGGCTAGCCAGTGGAGAGCCTAGGAGCCACCACTTCCTTCTGTGGAGACTGGGAGCAGCTGATGCTTCTGGAGTGAGGGGGAGATCTGGCCAGAGCTGTGTTGCGAGGACTGGCAGGAAATGGAAGAAAGTACAGGGTCATTTGATGTCTGGAGGGAGGTGCTTTTTGTTTAAAAGAGTCAGAAGAGTGTGCGCAATTGCTGGGCAAATTCCCCTTTCCCCTATGCCAGGTGCTCCCGAGCCTGTGCCCTCCGTGCCGCTCCCAGACTCTGAGCGCTGACGTCAGGCAGCTCAGGGTGTGTTTGGTAGGTCCCAGCCTGGCCCCTTATCCGCAAGGCCTTTCCCACCTCTGGCTCTTTCAAACCCCGACTCTTCTTCACCCTAAGACGCCCCAAGACACCGTTCTTCATTTTCCTACCTCCTGCAACCAGGCTCGAAGCCCTCCAGCCCTGCACCTGTGCAGCCCTCCCCATCTCAGTGCGCAGGCGCGGTACAGGCTGCAGATGTGGGCTCCCAGCAGGCCGGGCCCCTCCCTCCCGGCCCCCACCTCAGCTGGTGGTGGGGGCAAAACCCAAACCGTGTGTTGGTTTTGGAAGCGGGTGCTTTTTTGCTTTCTTACAAAAGGTTAGGAAAGTAACCCAACACTGATGTTGATTTATTTATTTATTTTTTTGAGGCGAGGGAAGGAATTCTGCTCTCTTTTGTGAATAATAAAGATTTCATTGGAGCAGTTCTTCTAATAATGTCTTTTAAAAATGAAACAGTATTTGATCTCTAGATCTGTGGTTCTTAATATTCAAGGACATCTAGCATTTTTTTAATAGTTGTGATCTAAACCCTGTCATTTCCAAAAAAAAAAAAACCGAACTACTTAGCACATGAAATTATTCTAAAAAGTTGAAGTAAGTTTCAGGTAAGTTTAGTACATGATTTGTGGGAAAGGATGTCAGGGGACCCCTCCATTAGAATGAATAGTTTCATCTGGAGTACCAGAAGACCCACTGTTAATATTGTCAATACCATGCCGCTTTGGTGGTTGTGTGAAAGGAATGTTAAATATAATCTAATTAAAGGTCATGTTTTGGGAGAATGATAGTGGCGTGGGAGAATGGTCACAAACAGATGTACCAGGAGAAGAAGGGTGGCCGCCAAGCCTGCGGGATGGAAGGAAATGCACAGAATTGTGTCTGTCGTCCTGCTCATAGCACCCGCAGTGCTAGGGACCAGGTGGTTTAAAGCCACCTGTGTGTGTGTGTGTGTGTGTGTGTGTGTGTCTGTGTCTGTCTGTCTTGTGTGGGAGGAAATACCACAACCTTATTGAAAGGAGGATCTTCAGTCTGCTCCTGTCCACCTGGAGGCGGTTGCTGAGCAGAGGGACCATAACTATGGGTGGGCTCCAGGTGGCGCCAGAGTGCTCTGTGCCCAGCTCCGAGCGGGCAGCTGCCGGGTGGGATCTCCCTCCTCATCCGCACAAACCCAGCCGTCCCAGAGGTGCTAACACACAGAAAACAGCCTGACCCTGGCTTGATTCCCAGACATGTTCATTAGGTACCAGGAAATTCAGAGAACTTGAAAAAAAGCACACCTATTTTAGGAAAGTTTCACTGTGCCCAGTAACCGGTGTTATCTTCAGTGATCGCAGGAGCATAATCCTTTTCACTATGTGTCTTCCTTTGTTTCTTTTTAAAAACAGCTCCAATTAGTATCATAACTGCTGACTACACCTTCTTGAAATCGACACATGTAGCTGTGCGTTAAAAAGGAGCTTCTGGGTTTGTTTTCCTTTATTCCTTGCCTGCTAGAGCATTGCCCATTATATTCAGACAGTTCTCAAAGACATGAGCCAGGTGAGATGCGTGTTGTGAACGTGCAGACGTCTCACCTTCCCTAGCATGGTTCCCTTCCTGCCTGTGACGACTCCCGTCGGAGCTGCCCTCGTGCATTCCTGTGCCATGCCATCAGCCTCTGTGGCTCTGGAGCCCCTGGTTCTGGTCCCAGGGGATGATTCATTTTCTTTGCAACAGTTCTGTAAACTGAAACTTTGTGTCTTCAGGGAGGGAAGTGCTTCCTGGGTATCTTCAGAAGCAGATCAGATCGAAGATTGGTACTATCTATTGTGATGATCTCTGCTGCATGAAAAGTTGCCCCAAAATTCCTGGCGTAAAATAGAATTTCCAGTTGTAAAATTGTATTGGCACAAAGCACTTGACCTCTGTGGAGATACCCAGAAGCATGCTGTGTGTTATGGCTGGTTATTTTCACATGAAGAAGCTGCTATAGAAGCTCTTCAAAAGGTGGTCATCTGCACTTTAGGGGAGGGTGGGGAGGGAGGTGGTGTAGACAGTTACTTGGTAGCAGGCACTCAGGCAGGCAGCAGTGTTCTTACCATGCAGGTTGGCTCAACACAGCTCTAAGGGCAGCGCTGCCCAGGGAACTTCCCACAGTGCCTGGAATGGTCCGTGTCTACACCGTCCAGCACGCAGCCACTGGCCACACGTGGCTGTGGAGCACTTGTCATGTGGCTAGCATGACTGAGGAACTAAAACTCTGGATTTCATTTCATGTTGACCAGTTCAAATAACTGCTGTGGCTAGTGATTACCGGATGGAACAGCAGAGCTCTAAGGGGATGAGTAACTTGGCTCCTAACCTAACCTGTGACTCGGGAGGGGCCACACCTAGGGTTGAAGCACATCCGTCTGGGGCCAAAGCCATGAATCCAGGCTGGGCACAGCAGGGACAATGACAGGGGCCTCTGCAGGGGTGTCCTGAACTGCTGGAGATGTCCAGAAGTTTCAGGCCTTGGTTCTGGCTGTTGGTCGGATCCTCAGTGTCTTGCCATGTCCCCCCCTTCAGGGGCCACAGTGTACAAATGGCCTCTCTGCCTGCTGTGTCTGGTGCGTGGGCTGAGACTCTGCCACCACCACCACCCGGGCTGCTTGGGCTCCCTCACAACATGGCATCTCGGGTTGGACTCCTCATGGTCTACCACGCACACTCTGTGAGGACAAAATCCATCCCCGATGTTTTTACATGTGCTTGCTAATGGTAGTTTTTCTGGGAGAACTTTTATTCTACGCGTGGAGAGCTGCTGTCCCACTCATCACCGCTAGCGGCCCGGTTTTCTAGTGGGGCGTGTGAAATGGCGTGGCTACGAGTGTGAGGCATCTTCTTTTCCCAGCCTTCTCCCCCCACCCCTTTGCCTCCTGTTTCAATCAGTCTAGTTTATTTCCTTCGTTAATTAACTATAAAGGAATATGAAAGAAGTCGTGGACATCATAGCACAGGAAAAGCCAGCTGAAAATGAAATTCACGCGGCCAGAGCCTTCCTTTCGAGGATTTTGAGAAATTCTATGAGGTACGGTCTGGGTTTTACAATTCCTGTCCTTCTGTGGTGTGATGAATTTGTCTGTTTTATGCTTTCTCTTTGGTTCACGGGAAACTATTATTATAAAGTCAACACCGTCCACATTTTGCCACCCATATACTTTTCCTTGTTGAAATGATCTGACTCATCAAAAGGTTTTTGTTATGAATGCTTTTTTGTTTTATTTTGTAAGATATTCTTTATTGCATATCAGTCTTTAATATTTTGCCTGTTGTGAAAAATGTTTGATTTCCATAAAGTACCTAAGGAGACTCAGTTGAGCTCTTTCTCCGTTCTCAACTGGACTGTCAGCTTTCCAAAGCGAGGTCATTTCTGTCCCAAATGAGAGAAGAGACAAGCACAGCTCGCTTCCTACTGTAAAGCTGGGAGAGGAGTGGGTCTGCACGCTTGGCAGCATTCTCTTGGAGGCTCTGTTACCTCACTGACATCCGTAGGGATTCCAACCTGACGCACCTGTTACACCTGGGCAGGTGTGGCCAAAACACTGATAAGCCCCACGTCAGGTGGGGTGCTGTGGCTTGGGAGCCCGGAAGGCTCATCTCACGTTCAGAAGCCCTGTCTAGCAAGGAGTCGAGCCTGCTGCTCTGGGGCATCGTGATTCTCAGCGGGGACCCCTGGTTGACTCCGCAGGTGCACATTGAGAGGCTCAGGGGAGGATGTGTCTCCTGGTCTCAGGGAACTACCAGCCAGCTGTGGTTACTTGGTTACCTCGGTAAGTAGATAAGCAGCCTGAACCCCGGGTGACCCGGGACTCACTGACCGTTTCTCCAGCCGAGTCCCTTCTCCGTAAGGAGCCAGGGCCCTGTACAAAGCTGTGCTGAAATGCAAATTGAGGAGATTCTGTTTTGGTCATATTGGGGCAGGAGAGGGCAAGATCTGCTCACTTATTTAGAATCAGTTTTATTTCTCTTTACGCTTGTAAAATTTTAAGTTGGTAAATGATAATTGTACATATTTGTGGAAGAGTAAATTTTAAAGAGGGCTGCTTCACATTTGGAGCCTGTGATTCCCGCTCCGCATTAGGGCAAATTGGCACTGAACAAAAACCTAAAAAGAATGTGTGCGCGGTTTCAGCAGGCAGCCCCCGAGTGCAAAGCTGCACACCCGCCCGTGGGGCCGTGACCATCTGTCCCTGCACTCCTGTCTTGGCAGGAGAACGTCCAGTGTGTGCTGTCCCTGAATCGCCTGCCTTCTTTTCCAGGAAGAGTGAGCTGAGCTGGAGGCCTCACTCCTGGCACGCCACCAAGTTCTCTGACAGCCACGTCGAGCCGGCGGCCTCTCTGTTCCCCTCTGCCAGCGGCTGCCCTTCCTGGCACAGCCGGCACCATGCGAGGTAGGCGCTCGTTCCCCTCGAGGACCCCAGGTATGGTCGGCATTCTGCGGACACCCGGGCCTTGCGGCCCTGTCAGGAGAGCACAGGTGTTGACATCAGGATGATTGTCATGTTTCTGATGAGACAGGGCCATGGACACACAATTATAGTTAGAACTCTCTAAATTTTTCTCTGAGCAGGCGAGTGTGTGACTCTGGAAAACGCAAAATAAAACAGCAAGATGGGACGAGCAGGCATGCCCTCTGCTGTGTGCTGTTGAAGTGAGGGGAGCCTCCGACTTAGATTTCGGTGCAGTGCCCTTGGGCGGCTGACTGGACGCCAGGCAGTGGGGCTCTGAGCCAGTGGGGCTGCCATTTGTGGCACCCACATGCCCACAGCCACCACCACCACCACCCTTCTTTCGATGGTTTTACATGTGGATTGGAAAGCAGAAGATATTTGCTGGGCAGCAGGCATGTTTTGTACAAGCTCCTTGGGTGGTTCTGATAAGTGTCTGCACCCTGTCCTTCCCTCACTAGTCTCCTGCTAGAAGGATGACGGTAACAGCGGATAGCGTGGTTTTGGGGTGTGTGCGTGCATGTGTATGTCCCCACGTATATCCGTGTGCATGTGTATCAGTGCGTGTGTGTGTGTGTGTGTGAATGTGCATCTGTATCCGTGTACCTGTATGTCCATGTGTGGGTATACACGTGTGTGTATGGGTGTGCATGTGTATCTGTGTGTATTTATGTCTGTACTTGTGCGTGTGTGAGTATACGTGTGTGTCTGTGAGTGCCTGTATATGTGCATGTGTATCTGCGTGTTTGCTTGTATGTGTATTTGCGAGTGTGCCTGTAGGTCACATGCATGTCTGTGTGTGTGCCTGAATGTGTACGTGAGTGTGCAGGTATGAGCGTGCGTGTGTGTGCGTGCGTGTGTGTGTGTGTGTGTGTGTGTGTGTGTGTGTGTGTGTTTGGAGCTAACATAACCTCTCAAAATCAATTTTCTGGCTGTTAATAAATACGGGCCTGCTGCAGAATTGCAAAGTAAAGTACTTCCGTGACATGGAGGAAATACTTCTCAAATACAATATTACCTGTTTGGAGTGACAAGAGATGATGGTATGTAGAGCCCAGAGGAATTTTGAAAAACCACAGATTCTCAAGTGAGTGGTGAAGCTTAAGTGAGAAGTGGGCCTTTTGTTTCATTGCTGAAGTGACTTAGGGTAGTAGGGTCTCCATTAAGCCCATTGGGCAGTCTCTTGATGAAAGACACACCCATCCTGCCCACACTGGCGTGGAAACAGCACTTAGTGTTATTTATATCTGCTCAGATGTAGGATTTCGTGGAAGAGTCACCTCTGGAATGTTGTGGGGAGGGTGGCCGGGTACATGCCCCATGTTTGAAGACACCTGATCTGTCCTCACGGAAAAATGGTGTAAAACCCCGAAGGTCCTCTCCCTCCCTCGGCCAGTCCGTTCTCTTGCATCCTTGTCCTGGATGCTCAGTTTGTGTTCTCTCTGTCTCTGTCTGTCTGTCCATCTGTGTGTGTGTGTGTCTCTCTCTCTCTGTCTCTCTTTCTCTGTCTCTCTCTATCTCTGTCTCTCTGTCTCTCTATCTCTCTCTCTGTCTCTGTTTCTCTCTGTCTCTCTGTCTCTGTTTCTCTGTCTCTGTCTCTTTGTCTCTTTCTCTCTGTCTCTGCTTCTCTCTCTGTCTCTCTCTGTCTCTGTCTCTCTGTCTCTCTCCACAGCTTGTTGAGCATTAAGGAAAGCATTTAACGCCTTGGATAAGTAGTTCACTGTTGAGAGCTGTCAGCCACACATACAATTACTACCTCACAGAAGAATTAATTTCTCAGCTGATCATTTATTCCTCCCTCTTAGACAACATCCTGATTAGGAGCCTGCATTGTTTGGTGTTCATGTATAGCTCTGGCGACTGTGTACGGTGTAACTAGTCACCTGAACACAGCAGCATGTGCTCTTGCTAATAAATAAAGCCCGTCACTTATGCTCTCAAATATCCAGCTGACTGAGAGTTTAGAGAGAACCTATTAATACTTTAATATTTGGGTTTGGAAAGGAAATGTTATCCCCATGGGCTAGATAGGAAACATTTTGGCTTTGTGGGCCAGATAGACTCTGCTGCAGTTACCCACCTGTAGCATTAGGTTTGTCTGTGTGGATGTTCCCTGGTCCCCTGGTTCCCGGTGTCAAGAATGAGTATGGCTGTATGGCTGCTGAGTCGAGAGCCAATCACGGAGTGATCACAGACACAGAGCAATTTTATACAAACAGTTCATCACGTAAAAGAAAGAATGAAAGTAAGGAAGGCAGCCACAAAGGGAAAATACGTTCCAGAGAGAGTGGAACAGGTCAGTCTCCAGGAGTGGAGAAAGACTCCCAAGGCTGAGCACGGCTGCCTTTTATAAGCTCACTAGCTTGTCCCACCTTTCTCCTGGCAGGGTTGGTTGTCATTTCCTGCCTTTGGGGTAATTGACAGGTTGTGGTCACATACTGACAAGAGGTTGGTTATGTAATAGTTTCCTTTCTGCGCGTGCACCTTCCCCAGAAGTCTTCATGAGGCTTCACCCATGTTATGCTAATTAGATGGTAATGAGCTCTATAGGTCAGTTAAAGGTTACTAGGAACTTTTTATTGTGTGCATTCCCACTAGGGAACAGTTCCTAGCTGCAGTTTGGTTCCTAGCTACAATTCGGTTCCTGTTCTCTGCCCGTAGCCACTTCCTTGCCACCTGTTTACCCTCTGCCAGACCCAACAGTAGGGGTGATGGGAAACTTGCCCTTTGCCCCAAAAGTTTGGTGAAAGATCAACTCACAATTAAGGCAAATTAATAAGAGAAAGGTTTATTCCATGCACATGGAGAGAATCACTGAATAGTCCAGTTAAGTTCAAATGTTTTTATACCTGCTTTTTTGGAGGGGAGGGGAAATGAGGAGTACAGGTAGTTCTGTTCAGGGGTGACAGATGGTGCTGGGGAGGACAAATGGATGGGGAGACAGATGGACTTGTAAATGATTCTCTTTGCAAATTAAATCATCCTGAGGGACAGGTATTATGTGTAAATAATTTGGACCAGGTCTGGTTGCATCGTTGATCATTTCTTTTTCCCCTGCAATGTACTGAGATAATACGGGCGGGAAGGGAAGTCCATTGTTCTTTTTCAAGGGCCTGTTAATCTCCAAGGGTCTTAATTCAGAATACCAAGGAGTCATATTTTGGGGTGAAATTTCCTGAGCTCCTTCACAGCTCTGCTTGGAAGCAGCCACAGACAAAACATAAACAAATGCACACAGCATTCCGGTAAAACTTTATTTATGAACTTAAACTTGAATTTCATATAACTTTAACAGGTCAAATAGGAGGAATATTACTCCTTTGAGTTCTTTTCCCCTGACCATTTGAAAATATAAAAACCCTCCTCAGCTCCTGGGTTGCAGTTTGCTGACTCGGGCACTTAACTGTGGACCGATGATGGAAGTGTTAATACAGGCACTGCCTGCTGGCGGTGCGGGATTGAGCCTTGAAAGGTAGCTGTTTGGTAAAAAGGCATCAGCGAAGAGAACACAGTCTTTTCAGCCTGTGCTCAGAAAGTTTCTCCCTCTCTGTGCCGCAGTTTAGACGTGCTGAGGTGAAATGTCAGACCCAGGGATCTCACCCCGGGGAGTTATCATTTGGAATCTTGGCACTTCCACAAGGGCCAGCCGTGTTCAGATGCTGTTGTCCTGCAGTCCTGCCCTTTTGCTAAAGCGTGCCTTGTCCTTCTTGTTCTTGTAGTTCTTCCTCCCATGACCTGTCCAGTTCGTGGGAGCAGACGAGCCTGCAGCACACCTCTGGCCACTTCAGCTCCCTGGGGAGTGTGGACAGCCTGGAGCACCCCTCCCACCCCTACCCCTCTGGCCGTCTCTCCGCGGCCAAGTCCAACAGCAGCATCGACCATCTGGGCGGCCACGGCCAGCGTGATTCGGCCTACGGCTCCTTCTCTACCAGCTCCAGCACTCCCGACCACACCTTGTCCAAGGCCGACACCTCCTCCACGGAGAACATCCTCTACAGCGTGGGCCTCTGGGACGCCTCTAGGCAGGGTGGCAGCCGGCAAGGCCAGGCTGCCAGTGACCCTCAGGGCCTAGAGGACAGGCTGGGGTGCTTTCTGCCCAGGGTCCCTGGTGACAGCAGTAAAAGCCCCAGGCCAGAGGACAGTGCTGAGCCCAAGCCGGCTTCTTCTGGGAGGGCCAATTTTGGGCCGGTCTGGTATGTTCCTGACAAGAGAAAAGCACCTTCCTCCCCGCCGCCGCCCCCACCCCCTCTCCGCAGTGATAGCTTCGCTGCCACTAAGAGCCATGAGAAGCCCCAGGGTCCCCCACTCTCAGAGACGACCACCGTGAAGCATTTTACAGCCCTGGCCCGGGCTCAGCCCCACAGTGATTGGAGACCAGACCCCACCCACCGGCCACAGAGGCCGGTGCTCTCCAGCAGCGGGAAGGGAGCCCGAGGCCCAGGCTACCTGCAGGAGGCCCACCTGGACTGCAGCTGGCCATCCTCTGAAGACAGGGCTCCTGGCAGGCTCCAGGCCTCTCTGTCCAGCACAGACATGCGCTTCCCGCAGCCTCCCCACGGGGGCCAGCACCCGCGCCAGTACAGTGACAAGAGCCCTGGAGCCCCTGTGTCACCAAGGGAGCTGCGGGCGCCGGGCCTCAGGCTGGAGCCTCCCACTGCCCACTTCGAGGATGGCAGCCCCCCTCAGGTGAGGGGGCTCAGCGCTGCCGACCAGAAGGTAGATGTCAGCGGGCAGGGCCCCCGTCACTGCGTGCCCACCAGGCAGCCCCTGCAGGCGGGCGCCAAGGCAGCGCAGCCCCAAGGGGGATGCTGGCCTCCCGACACGGCCCTGGGGGCCCTCCAGTGTCCTCCCTCTCAGCTGGCGGGCCAGAGCCCACGCCGTCACCTACCTCAGCATGAGGGCGTTCTGGATGCCCATGAGACAGGACGGTGTCACCCCCCAGACGCAGGGGCTGAGGGCTGCTCCACAGTGACCCAGGAGCCTCCTGGGGCCAGCCACGTTGACAGAGCTGGCCAGCAGACAGCGGCAGATGGCTTCAAGTGGGAGGACAGAGAGAGCAGCAGGATCTCTCCCCAGAAGACACCCCTGCTGCACTCCTTGACCCAGGAGGGGACGCACCAGCCAGAGAACAGCCAGGGTGGTGGCGTAGCGAAGCCACTGCCATTCGACGCCCAGGTGGGCACACCCACTCGGAGGAGCGACCGGTTTGCCACCACGCTGCGGAATGAGATCCAGATGCGCAGGGCCAAGCTGCAGAAGAGCAAGAGCACGGCCACTCTGACTGGAGCCGGTGACACGGAGGACGCTGCAGTGGGCTGGAGGGCTGAGTTGGGAGGGGCTGCCTGCACCCCCCCAGAAGGACCCTTCACTGGCACCTACAAGGACCACCTGAAGGAGGCCCAAGCCTGGGTCCTGAGGGCCACATCTTTCAAGCGCCGTGACTTGGACCCCAACCCGGTGGACCAGTGCCCGAGGTCACCGGAACACAGGACGGGGCACCATGGGGCCTCACCCTCCTTCCCTGTGGATCCGGACACTGTCCCCCCCTTCTGGGAAACAGGCCAGGCCAAGCCAGCCTCGTCTGGAAGTGGTGTGCCCCACATTCCCCGCATCGGAGGCCGGAAGCGGTTGACGGCAGAGCAGAAGCTGAAGTCGTACTCTGAACCAGAGAAAATGAATGAGGTCGGCCTCTCAGGGGGCCGCGGTCCTTGCCAGCTCTCCAGGACACCTGAGGATACCATGGGCACTTTTGCCGACAGGTGGAAGTTTTTTGAGGAAACAAGCAAGCCGCTTCCCCAGAGGCCCAGACAGAGACAGGCACTTCATGCATTCCCAAGGGAGAAGCCGCGGACAGCGGGCCCTGGGTATGAGGGTGCAGATCCCTGGCCGCGCACCAGCTCGTTCGGGGAGAGCCTCGGTGGTCACAGAAAAGCAGAAATGTCAGGGAAACTGGAACTGCCACAGAGACTTGGAACCTTCGCAGAGTATCAGGCCTCCTGGAAAGAACAGAGGAAACCTCTGGAAGCCAGGAGTTCCGGGCGATATCACTCAGCAGATGACATTCTTGACGCGGGTCTGGACCCCCAAGAGAGGCCGCACTACATTCACGAAAGGTCCCGGTCATCACCGTCCACAGACCACTACAAACAGGTGAGCGGGACGCCACAGTGAGCAGCTAGCTGCCCCTGACTGGCATCTTCAGGCACAGACAGGACCCCCAAAATCAGGTGGCCCAGTGTGGGTGCGCCTCGAGCCCGGGCCGGAGCATTTATGCTCACCAGCTTTCCTAGTAAGGACTTGTGTGAGAGGTACTTAGGGACGACTTTGATGCATTCATGGCACATTAAATGCTGTGTTCCGGAAAACCTGCCCCTTTCATTCCCGGCCTTGTGGTCGTAACCTCCGGCTCCTGTCTTTCCTGCAGCTAGCCCGCCCCGACCTTCCTGCTGAGCAGAGAACTTGGAGGGGAACTTTAGAAAACAGTGACAATCCCTCTGAAATGAAAATGGGCGCTTCATCTAAAGGCTTAAGATAAAACACGATAGCCCCTTTTCAAATACTGATGCCATTTAATACTTGTAGCATTGGGTTTTTTTGGTATTCTTTTTTTTATTTGCAAGTATTTTTAAGGATTGCTCTGGGGCAAAATATATTTAAAATGCCTTAAACCGTCACACTTTTTTTTTGGTGAGAATTAACATAAAGCTTTCTAAAAAACTCCATATTCTCAGCCATACATCAGAGTTGACAGTCTCTCCCCCCTTTCAGCTTCTTTTTGCTTATTACATGTGAGTTTGTATAGTTCAAAGAAAAAAATGTCTGCAGTAACAGATGCGATTTCTTTTTGAAAGAACCAGTGGTAGATTTGATGTAAGATGCCTAACGTGTGCATGGGAAGAAAGCTGCCGGTTTGCTCCATGGCATCCTGGCCCTGAAATTTCACGCAGACACTGCGAGCATTTGTTTCCGCTGCCGGTCTGCCCTGGCTTGCGGACGATTCAGCGTGACCTCTAAGAATTCCACGCTTGCTGCATCAGGAGCAAAGAATCCTGCACTCTGACAAGTCTTAGGACTCGAGGCTTCCCCGCCGTGATTTGTGACCAGCTGTGCTTTATTTCTTTTGGCCAGTTGTGCCACACAGTTTTACAGCCTTCACGTGGGAGTTCTGTTTCCTGCCCAGAATAGAAGTGGATGGCGGCTGGGTCTTAGTTCAGTTGTTTCAGCGAAATGCTTTGTGGAGCTGACCCAGCAAGGATCTCAGCCGGGTCCTGGTACGAGACAGCAGGCGGCGTCGCTGATGTCGTGGTACAGGCGTGCAAGGCAAACCCACAAATAAGGGCTTTCATAATATCAGACGTCTTGAGGAAGGCAGCTTGGTGACTTGGTGTCTCGTTGTGTTGCCCCTCGCAGGAACCTTCTGTCCAACCTCGAAGGCAGGCGGAGGACGCCAGGGAGCACAGAGAACTGCCTTCCACAGTCCATGCCGACGAGGGGCGGTCCACTCCGAGGTGGTGCAATTTGGATTTGAGGTTACTCAAAAGGTGTCTTGGGGGCGGGCTTCTGTAGGGTGGGTGGATGCTTGGTTAATATGGCCAGACAGCTAGTGTTTGCCAAGCCCGAGCAGCTGCCGACTGGGTGTGATTTCCAGAATCTCCAGTAATCCTGGCGTTTTGAGCAGAGCCGGTGTACCCGCAGCCCTGCCTGGAGAAGCACCCCAAGGGCGGAGACGCCTTCTAACACCATGGTGACATTTTTGGTTCTTAAAATGGCTGCTGTGTCTTCCCCACAGTGAGACTCTTTATGGAGACAAAATGAGAAGTTCAGTTTACCTATTTGAACTGAGTCATTGTATGGGGCACCTGGCTGAAGGGAAGCTTTAGCCACCTAGCACACAGCTGAGTTCTTGGCCCACAGTCTTGAAACTAGAGTTGCCTCTGAGGACTGTCAGTCAGAAAGGAATAGGGCAAGCCCTCCTAAGCTGGACTTAGTTAATCAGTTTATTTTGAGGTTTAAAATAGAAATGAAGTCGGTGGACTCCCAGAGAGAGGCTCTGAGCATCCGCAAGAACTGCAGCAGCAGGGGATCGTGGTGCTGCGTGCCGTAACTCCAAAATGTGCACTGTAGCTGTTTTGCTGTGGTGCGGATAGGATTTAGATTAAATACAAGGTGGGCGGGGAAGAAAGTCTATGTCTCTGCAGAAGATGTGTGATCTTATTTTGAAAGGGCTGGTGCAGGGATGGGAGTAAGTGCACAGGGCAGGATTGCTGGGTGCAGATTGTTCTATTGCCTGGAGAATCTTGTGTGATTGGTGTGCCATTCAAATTAAACAGTGACCTCAAAACTCAAGGTTCTTTTGCAGAAGTAACCAGTTTAAACATTTGCTTTCAACCGCCTGATGTATAATGGGGTTTGATTTCACTTGGCTTGAAGCCAAGTTCTGTTGGCCTCATACAAGAGTATCAAATATTTATGTGGCTGTGAGGTGACAGGATTGATATTCTGTGTGTGCTTGTGTAGGAAGTCCCTGCAATTACTTAACAGTCTGCACGGCTAAAACAAAGAACCCATGGGTAAGAAAGGCTGATGAATAATCCACCCACAGAATTTAGCCATGTCTGAGAAGCACAATTATAGCTTTATTACTGTGGATTCCGAGTAAGTCACGTGCCGAGCGCCAGCTGGGGTCTGTCTTCAAAGCCGGCTTCCAGGCACCGCTGCCATCCTGAGCCCAGTTGTGCAGTGCGTCGTGGGCCTGGCCCTCTGTGGGCTCTGCCACGCAGGACCTTGCTCTGCTCTGGCACTCTGCCTAGTGCCACGAGCCTTTAGACTGTGCAGAGGGCACCCATGATGGCCAGAGTGTAGCTCCTCTTCTGTGGGTAGGGAGGGTTGCCATGGACGGCTCTCGCGTGCATGCTGTGTGTGTGAGTGTGAATTGAGTGAATGGCATTGTCAATACTGAAAGGACAAGAGGAAGGGGTGGGGCCAGTGCTCATTTATCACGGCTGTGTCTTCCAGCAGACTGCATAACCATGCTGAAGAAACTGGTTCCAGAAGCTTTCCGCTTTTGAGCTCCAAACCCAGCAATTTTCAGAATTGTTTGTGTGTTTTTAAGAGTGGAGAGGCTCAGCGAAATTATAGAATTTGAATGTTGGAAAGTGGTTTTCAACTTTTTCCAGAGACGGTTTAGTTTCTGAAGGATCAGAAAGAAAAAATACACTTAAAAAATTAAATTTGAGAGTAATAGAAATGAAAATTCGGGGAAAGGATTATCCTTTGCCCACCAAAACCAAAATCTGTAATGCAAACGTTTAACAATACCCAGGGTTTTGCATAAGTTTAATGAAATGTAAACATGTCTGTGCAAATAATATAAATTACTGATGTGCTGATCGACACATGGTAATGAAAAGTGTTTACCGTTGTATTCTGTTTGGCTAGCAGAAGAATGTTGGGATAGGAATTGATTTTTATTTGTTCGTTGTTCATGCAGATGAAATAGAGATAAAATTTTTTGTGAAGTTCAAGATCCTGTGTTATATATAAAGGTAAGCAGGGCAGAGGTTCTTCCCCCGAAGGACCTCACAGTGTAGGAGGAAAGGAAAGACACAAATACTTAGGATTGAGGTGATGACACATATTTATAATTTTTTTAAAAAGTTATGTGGTGCTTCAGAAAGTCAGAGAGAGAGAGAGCCAGGTGACTTCTGGCTGGGTCACAGGCAAAACAGATGGCGTTTGAGCTAAAGTCAGCCTGGACCCGAGGGAGCAGATCGGCGGCGTTCACTTCTCTCCAGCTTTTCCCGTCCTGAGCAGCCCACCTGCCCTGTGCAAGTCGTCTCACCCTCTGTCCTTGCAGCCTTCAGAGGCCTGTACCAGATCCCCCAGCTCACTCGCAACCAGCAGGACTCTGCCTCTTGCAAATGCTCTTGCCCACTGACGTGGGGTCCCTCGAATGAGTGAATCAGTGTCCTAGGGCTGCCATAAGAAACTACCTCAGACTGGCAGCTCAGACAACAGAAATGTATTTCTCACAATTCTGGTGGCTGGAAGTCCGAGATCAAGGTGTCTCAGGGCTGGTTCCTCCTGAGGTCTCTCTCCTTGGCGTGTAGATACCGTCTTCTCCCTGTGTCCTCACGTGGTCGTCCCTCTGTGCATGTCTGTGTCCTAGTCGCCTGTTCTTATGAGGACTCCAGTCCTGTTGGATTAGGGCCTTCTCCAACGGCCTCATTTTACCTTAATTACTTCTTTAAAGGCCCCATCTCCAAATAGAATCACATTTCAAGATACTGGGGCTTAGGGCTTCAACATACTAATTTTGCAGGGGCACGATTCAGTCCATAACAATGGGGGAAATTATAGAATTTGAATGTTGGAAAGTGTTGAAGCTCCCTGCTTCTCCCTTCTCTCTTTACGCTAATTCTATCCGCTGTGTCAGCTCTCTCAGGAAGTGTCATGCCATCTTTGAGCTGATGAGGTTTGAGATTCACAACTGATATGGAAACCCCTAAAATGAAGGGAAGAGGGCAGTTGCCGCCATGTGGGCAGCACAGAAGGGGCATTTGGCAAAGCCTGTCTGGGGGGCTTTTTGGCAGGGCGTAACTGAAGCCTTATAATTGCACACAGCTTCTTGTTCAGTAATTCCACTTTTAAGAGTTTACCTTCCAAATGGATGCTCGCTACCCCATGAACAGTGGCATGCTCTGCAGACTGGGACAGTGGTGGTGTACTCACATCATGGATATATTTGCCACACCTTTCACCTGTCCTCACTGCCTGCTGGGTCAGACTGGTGGCTCCTGGAAGAACAGAATTTTACTTTTCATTTCTCAGCATCCTGTACCTCGCCTAATTCCTGCACAGATTAGGTGCTCAGTAAGTGGCTGGTTGGATCAATGGACCGATGAATGGACAGGTAAGTGGATGAGTGCACAGGTGGATGGATGGAGAGTTGGGTGAGTAGGTGACTGAATGGATGGGTATGTGGATGGTTACATGTGTGCATGCATGGATGGATGGATGGTTACATGTGTGCATGGATGGATGAATAGATGGTTGGATGGATGGATGGAAGGGTACATGGATGGTTGCATGGGTATGTGGATAGATGGATAGAGGGGTACATGGATAGTTGCACGGATGGAGGGATGGAAGAGGGTAGGTGGGTGGGTGTATGGGTGGTTGGATGGAAGGGTATGTGAAAAGTTGCATGGGTGCATGGATGGGTGGTTGGAAGGGTCTGTGGTTGGTTGCATGGATGTGTGGATGGATGGATGGTTACAAGGAAGGGTGGGAAGGTGGCCGGGTGAATGAATGGGCATATGGCTGGAAGGATGGGTGGGGGGACACATAAATGGAGGGATTGGTGGCTGAATGCATGGGTACCAGCCTAACTTTCTTTGAGTCAGTCCTTCTTGATCACGGTGGATAATCATTCCATATTGGGCTAGTCTGAGTACAGTGGTGTTTACAAGTAATTGATCACAGCCAGTTACAGATTCCTTTGTTCCTTCTCTACTCCCGCTGCTTCACTTGATTAGCCTTTAAAAAAGAGAAATCATTCCGTGTTGGTACAATTCTGCATGCCGAAATTTTATTTGAGATTTTAGCTTACACAGCAGTAAGTGAAATGGGCCTTCTCTTTCTGCACTGGCATAGCATTTAGAATCAAGAAGACATAAATGTCTCAAAGTAAATTTCGTGGCGTGGACTTGGTTTTCAGTGTTGAATGTAAGCCTTGTGAGGAAGTGAAGATGGACTACATCTGATTGCTGCTCGTCAAGTTTGAGAGGCCTCACTGAGGATTGTGTTCTGGGCAGCTCTGGAGGCTGGAGCTGAAATGAGATCTGGGGGCGGCCCTCCACGGCTGCGGGTGCTGGCAGCGTCCCCATTTTCTGCCTCCTTCCAGCCATTTCCGCCCCTGCCTGCTGGAGCTGCTGCCAAGCGCCAACTGGCTGGCACTGGCCTTGGGCTTGTGTTTTGATGGGGCGAAGGGGTGGGGGTGAGTAAATCCAGTGGTACTAAATCCAGTACCAGCCGCAAAATTGAAGGCATGTGGCAGAGCGCTCTTTACAGAAAAATGTGTTCTAACATAAAATTGTAAACACGCTAAATGAAGCTGAGGGTTGGCTTCCTGGATGTTTTCCCTGAGATGTGACTGGGTGTACGGAGGTTAAGGTCAAGACTGATTTTGCATTTAGAAGACAAGTTTCTGACGAGATTTCAGGATAAGTCGCAAAGATTTGTCATCTGGGCTTTCCCCCTCATTTGTTGCGTTAGGGCTGACATTTGCCTTTCCTGGCCTTAAATTAGCTGAGGGGCAATTGCAGCTTTCCATTCTGAACTACTCTGCTGGGTGCTTATGAAGCCCGTGTTGGTGCCGGATCAGTCGGGGTAACACGGCGAAACTCAAGCTTGGAATTTTGTAGGGCAGAGCCCGGTATCCGGCATAGCCTTGTGCGATTGTAGGGCAGTGCGCTGCGTGGCAGGGTGCTTTGTGTGCGGGAGTACGTGCGAATGTGACACTCCTGTCCCGCACTCAGCAGCAGCCGGAGGAAAGAGACTGCAGCATGGGTCTAGTGGGTTTGTTTTGATGTCTTAATTTGCAACTACATTTTCCTCTCATGTGCACGTGGATTTAGGAAACCTTGGGCAGGACAGGCAGCCTCAGGTTGGTTTGTTGTTGGTGCGGTCTTGTGACTCCATGTTATTTAGAAGGAAGAATTTTAAGGTGGTAGTTTAAGGGTTAGAGGGCTTGTCTGTGAATTACTCTAAATGGCTTGCTTTTTTAAAAATGGTATTGTCAACTTATTTATCTTTAAATTGTAAGCTCCGTATAACATGCAATTTGCCATTGCAACCTGTACAATTCAGAGACATTTAGTGCATTTACAAGATTGTGCAGCCATCACCATTATCTAGGTGCAGAACATTCTCATCATCCCCAAGCAGAAACCCTGTACCCATTTCTCAGTCGCTCCTGAAATATGTTGTCGTTTTGTTTTGTTTCGTGTTTTAAAGAGATGGAGTCTTACTGTGTTCCCATGGCTGGAGTGCAGTGCTTGTTCACAGGTACGTTCAGGGCTTGTTGCAGCCTCGAACTCCTGGGCTTAAGTGATCCTTAGCCTTTCAAGCAGCTGGGACTATAGGCGTGCGCCCCCAAAATACATTCATTTTAAATGTCTGACTTAAAAGCGTCCCACAGCCTCAGTGGCTTAAGTGGTCGTTCAATACGTGCAGTTAGTCTCAGAAATTGGCATAACTCATCCATTTTCTGAAGGCCCACACATTTGAAATAAAAAAGGAAAACACTTCTGTGAGTCACCTCATTCTCAATATAAATAGAAAATGCCCTGAAATCCTCCCAAGTGTTTGTGTTTTTCAAACCTGCACAAACGCAAAGAATTCCTGGAGGAGGAGGTCAGAGCCAGGAGCACGTGTTAAGTCTGTATCTCACCGAGGCCCCGCTGGGCACCTGCTTCTCTCCCATTTGTAACACGGGGCGCACCACCAGCTCCGCCACCGCGAGAACGCAGAAGGAAGAAAGGTGAGGGGAGGACTGGCACGAGGGGGGACACGGCGGGGCCTGAGGGATGTATCTACTTCGAGCTTTCTCACATGTAGCGCTTGGAGCACATCCTTAGGAACATGCCTATCTTCTTTTAAATTTCTGTGTCTTCGTTTCCATGCTAAATATTTTTGAGACAAGGTCTCTGTTGACCAGGCTGGAGTGCAGTGACATCTTCATAGCTCACCGCAACTTCAAACTCCCAGGTTCAAGCAACCTTCCTGGCTCAGCCTCCCGAGTAGCTGGGACTATAGGCGCACATCACCACGCCTGGCTAATTTTTGTATTTTTTGTAGAGATAGGGTCTCACTCTGCTGCCCGAGCTAATCTTGAACTCCTGGCCTCAGGTGATCCTCCTGCCTCGGCCTCTCAAAGTGCTGGGATTACAGGTATGAGCCACCTTACCTGGCCTCCATGCTAAATCTTAAAATTCCTATCAATATATTCTGGATGGTGTACATGACCACAACTCGTGTGTGTGTGTGTGTGTGTGTGTGTGTGTGTGTGTGTAGGAATCTCACTGTGCATGATGATAACATGATTGACACTGGTTGGGAGGAAAGAGTAACTCTACGGCCCCTGTGGAAGGAAGCGACGCTCTCACTCAGTACGGCAGACGAGACACCAGGGTGCTGTGCCAGCTGAGCTCTGTGTCCTGTTAGGCCAAAGAAAAGTGATGGTTGAATGAGTCAACCCGGGAGGCTCTGGTAGCTGAACCCAGAAGGTAGCTGAACCCAGAAGCGGAGCCACAGTGCCCGGGGCCACAAGCTCTGCAGTTTGTTCTCAGCAAAGCCCCGATGACTAACATCGCCTTTAGAGTTTTGCTTCCATATAACTTGCAAATGTGTTCTGTGTTTTATAGGCTGAGAGCTATGAAAATAAGGAAACCGAAACAGATTACATATTTAGACATATTCAACAATATAATAAAAAAATCGAAGCTGTGTATTGTATGATTCCAGTTGTGTGAAATGTCCAGAAGAGGCAACTGCATAGAGTCAGGAAGTAGATTAGTGGTTGCCAGGGGCTGCGGAGAGGGAGAGACTGCTCACAGGCACGGGGTTTCTTTTTGGAGCAATAAAGGTGTTCTGGAATCAGATAGTCGTGATGGTTGCACAACTCTGAATATCCCAAAAACTACTGAACTGTACCTTTTCGAAGGGAAAATTTTACAGTATATGAATTTTGTCTCAACTTAAAAAAAACTCAGTCAACACTGGAAATCCACAAGAAAATGTTTTTGTTTTCATTTAAAAGGGTCTGTGCACCAAAATGGATCTAGTTGAGAATTGGACAGACTCTGTAGAAGATTGGATGGTCAGTATTCTTGGCTCTGAGGTCCGTAGTGTCCCTGTGGTGACCTCTCAGCTCTGCCGTTGCAGCACGACAGCAGCCGTCGTGTGACCTGGCCGGCCTCCCTATCAGGCCTGGTGAGGGGAGCCCGGCTGGGCCTGAGCCCCCATCTGTCCCCTCAGCTAGGGGCAGCATCCACACTGTCCCCCCATACCTGGCAGCCATGGGGGCCCTTCCCTTCTCCACGTTCTTTCCTGCCCCTCCCTAAAGCAGCAACCAAGATGAGCAAAAGCCCCTATGCTCTGTGGGTGTCAGCTGGCAGAACTCGCTTGGCTGCCTTCCTGCAAGGCCATCTGTGTCAGCCCTGCCTCCTGTTTATCAGGGCACACATTGTCGTTGTCAGGTGACCTCTCAGAGCTGAGTCAGCTCCTTGAGTGGAACCACATGTGGTCCCCACAGATCTCACCTCTGCATAAAAATTCTCCCCGCTGCCATGTGCTTCTGTGTACCAGTTCCCTGGCATCTCCCCTCCACTCAGTGCTCCCTGTCTTCGCCTGCTGTATAGGCACCAGAGTTCCATCCTGGTCCTCCTCCTCCTCAGCAAACCCGCACACCCCTCGGGCTGCATCTCACAGCCGTCCTTGGGCCACTTCTGGAGTCATCTGTGGAGTTTGGGTCTCAGGGTTTGTGATACACGTTCTCAGAGGGGCTCACCCAAATCGGTGTGTAGGATGGTGTAGAACCAGGAAGGTTGGGGGTCTATGGGAGGTGCACTTGGAAACAGGGTCACGCTAGAGCACAGTAACTTTTGTTCTGTTTGGAAGAGCCTGATAGAGCATCACTGCACTCACCGGTTTCGTGTTCTAGGCAGCAGATGTCCAGATGCCTCAGCAGAGGATTGTGTAAGCATTGGTTTAGTCAGGGGTCTGGCACACTGCGGCCCACAGGCCAACTCTGGCCCCCTGCCCGGTTTTGTAAACAAAGTTTTAGGGCCACAAAGCCCCACCGCTTTGCTCACAGATCGCCTGTGGCTGCTTCGTCTGTATAATGGCAGCCGGTTGAGTCATTGCAACACATCAAATGGCTCCTAGAGCTGGAAATACCTATTCTCTGGACCTTCATGCAAAGGTTTGCTAACCGCATTGGATTTAGTAGAAGGATGAAAGGGATGGCTTTGAACAAGTGTGCTTCCAGGACAGGGAACGTGACACTGAATGGCAGTCTGTCTGGATGTTTCAGAGAGGCTTCTTTGTGGTATTTTATGGTCCTCTTCCAACATGGTATCCATTTTTCTGTCGCTTTTATTTTCCTAGTCTCTGGCGTGGTGGTTTAACTGCAAGAGAACATAGGCTGCTGTAAACACCAGCTCCTCTCACTTCCCAGTGACAGTGTGGGTTAGGGCTGCTTGTCCTTAGACCACAGTGGATAGGCATGCCACTCAGTTTATGCAAAATGACTTGGAAAAGATTCGAGGTTTCAAAAAGACTGTCAGAGAGGTGAGAAGGAAGAAGTCCTTTAGACATAAGCATACTAGGGTGGTGGTTTTACTCTGATGCTTTTTTATCTGTGGAACTTTTCAAGGGCACAAATGTTTGTGTCAATTAAAAGCAGATTTGTATGCAATTTATAACAACGATTTACAATTTAAAAGTCTAAATAGTGTTGATACTGCAGAGTCAGTGAAAAGATTTGGTCAGCTTGTAAGCCCTGATAATTATGCCTTGCTCTAAGAAACACAAATATATGGAAAGCCAAATCATAAACCTTAACATTATAAAAGTGTTTTCTCCTTAGAAGTAATTTGTGGGGAGTCTCCTTTAAGAATGGATTCCTAGAGCACAGCCAGCACCCAGATCTTGGTTTCTAGTACCCTTCTCCACTGGAAGGAACTGGGGCTCCTCGGACGGATGGCTGGGGCAGGGAATGTACGAGATGAGCCCCTCGAGCATCTCGCAGGGCTAGAAAGTAAGGAAGGGCTCAGACACACCCGCACATAGACCCAACAGCAGCAACCATGAGGGTATGTACAAGGGACACAGGAGCCAGCAATGACCAAAGCTAGAACAATTTACACGAGACAATATAGTAGTGGATTGTAACCCAATATATAAAATAAACCCACGAGCCAATATAGATTTACAGAAATAATTGAATCAATTAGTCAATGAAGAATAGACAAATCTGCCATGCAGAAAAATTGCAAATAATTAATTTATGCAGCTACTCCGCCCTCACGGAGGGGGAGCGTAACTCCCCTCACCTTCAGCATGGGCTGCGTGCAGTAAGCGCCTTCCAAAGAGTGCAGTATGCAACGGTGCGGGTACAGAGGAACGTTCCGGTGGAGAAGCCCGGCGGACACTGACCCCGCCGGGTGATCAGGGTCAGTGTTGACAGACCTTGATCACCTGACATGTGCTGACAGCAGAACCGTCGACGTCATGTGGCAATGGCACTTCACCTCCGTGGTCTGTCTCCCGAACTTCCATCATCCCCAGTCCTAAAGACACATCAGGCAGTTTCCAGTTGAGGGATATGCTGAACAAGGCACTGGCAGATTTGGTGTCTGGGGAGGGCTCCCTTTCTGGTTCACAAATGGCTTTTTGCTAGAACCTAATGTTTTGGAAGGGGCCAGGGAGCTGTCTGGGGCCCCTTCTATAAGGGCACTGATCCCACCCATGAGGCTCCACCTCTTGACCCTCCCAGAGGCCTCACTTCCTAATACCATTACCTTGGGGCTTAGGGCTTCGAAGTGTGAATTTGGTGGGAGGGTACACAAACTGTTCAGTCTAAAGCACTGTCACGGCAAAAGGAGCCTAAGGAGGCGCGACTAAATGTGATGTGCTACCTGGATGGGATTGTTGGGCAGAAAAAAGGACATTAAGTCAAAAATCTGAATAAAGTATGGGCTTTAGTTAATATTACTGTAGCAGTACTGATTGGTTCGTTGGTCGTGACAAACATACCATAATAATCAGATGTTACTAGTAGAGGAAATTGGACATAGGGTGTATGGCAACTCTGTCCACTGCGGTAGCAACTTTTCTGTAAATCTAAAACCATTCTCAGATGGCATGTATTTAAAAGTGTAGTGTACATTTTGAGTTACTCAGTTTGTAAGTATTAGGAACACACCTTCTGAGGACGAAGTGTAGCGGAATATTTGATCAGCCCCCAGCTACTTGCTTAGATTCCTGTTCCTGTGTGGCCTCCCAGTGTCTGTTGAGCATTTGGGATATGGAGGCAGCCGGGGGCAAATGGGAACACGTACTTGGTGAGATAATACAGGAAGACAGAAATTACTGAAGGAATGTTGGCTTTGCAGTCGAAGACACAGGCTCAAGTCCTCGCTCTGCTTCTCAGCATGGTTGTGTCAGGCCACCCATGCTTGCTGACCTCACACGCCTGGAGGATGGGCACATCCACACCCCCTTTCCTGCAGACTTGTGTAACTGCTCAAGGGATATTACATTAACATACCAGCCCAGTGCTTAAGATCAAGTAGATTTGGAAAAGAATTGAAGAGTCACTCTTACTAAATTGAAGCAATACGGTAGAGGCTACAGAGTAGCCTGTGTTATTTGGGGAAATGTGCAAGAGTTGGAAGTAACTGCTGTGAATTTACAAGAGGTTGGTAGAAGCAGGTTGGAAAGAGAAAATGCATCCTGGTGGCTCAGCCCAGGCCTTTGTTGGGGGCTAGGGCTGTTAGGCCCAGCAGTGGGGGAGGCCGCTTCCTGTACGGGACGGCCAGAGGCGCTGAGGTCTGGCAGGCACAGGGGCTGTAAATACACAGCATTGTGAAGTGGTGTATTGGGTAAGTCAAGGTCAGCCCGCGGCTGCTTTGCCGTCTTCCCCAAGTGCCTCGCAAGCAGTAAAACTTCCGGAAACACTTGGTTAGTGGGTTGATGGATTACATTCCTAATAAGTGTGTAATCCACCCAGGAATCTAAATGGACATAAAATAGGCTATTGAATGTCCTTTCACTTCGTTCTGGTTGTGGGGTTGAACCATGCATCACACATTATACGATCATCTAGCATAGTTAAATAAAGCTGCGTAACATCGGTGCAGCAGGCTTTCCCATATTTCACCCTGTTAAAATATGAAAAGGAACACCTTGAAGTCTTTGGGGGTTTAAAAGGAGAAGCCTTTTGGGGTTTGAGCACTGAAGTGTTTGGAACGTTCCCCCGAGCTCAGGAGTTGCCAGTGAAACCTGCCTTCAGCAGTGGAGGTTAAAGTTGACGGAGACTGCGTCAACTCGTCCATCGCACAGCAGCAGGCACAGACAGGCCAGCTGTTGCCTTGGCTTCGAGACTCCTCAGTGCTGTAGGCAGCGAGGTGTGAGGGCTGCAACAGCAGATGCAGGCACAGGGCCCTGAAGCACATCGCTGTCTTGGCAGGCAGGGTGAGCTGGGGTCCACTGCAGCAAACAGCCAGGTAAGAGCCCCGTGTTCGTTCTCAGGGCATCTCATCCCCAATGGGACTGGTTTCATAACACCCGTGCTGTTTGTTAGGGGGTTGCAGTTCCCAGTGCGTCTTTTGTTCTGCTGTATCGAAGGGCTGGTTGCTTGTCAGCTCACGATGCCGGGGGTAAGAGCTGGCGAGATCTGCAGACGTTCACATTGTTTATTGTTCTGCCTGAAGATGAAAAATGATGCAAATCGGGGTGCACATTCCAGCTCGTGCTCTGCAGGCGTGCACGTATGTATGCAAACACACTTGCCCATGCTGCATGTGTGCATGTGGATGCATGCAATTTTTTGCAGCTTTGGTTTTCACAGCGAGCTAAAAGCACATTGGAACTGGAAGGCAGTGCCTCTTAACATCGTGTTCTAGGCTGGAAGCCGACGCGCTGTCATATGCACCGGTGGCACTGGCAGCCCTTGGCGTGTGAGTTCTGCAGATGGGTTCCCTGAGGGAGCTGGCTGGAGGACGCCAGCAGCACATGAAGACCTGTCTGCCTAGTTCTGCCTCTTCTTCTCCAATAGCAGTAAGAAACAGGCATTCTCACTGCTCAGGCATCGAGTGCGGACATTGAAAGAAAATGGTGAGTCAGACACATCCAAATGAAGGGAAAAAGCGGTGAAATCAGGTGTGCATGTTTAGTCATGAGAAATGCTCCGTGGATAGATTCACGCACAGCCTGCTGATTGCAGTGAAAAAATTTAAGTGGAGAAAATGGAATCACTGTGGTTCTTAGTATTCCGGTTCTTTTGTTCTCTTTGGTGTGATTTTGACAGTTTAAGGATTTTACTGTACATGTGCTTTTTTTTTTCTTTTATGTTATAATAAAAGGAACAGATTATTATTTTTGGCCATATTTCTAAGTGGTTGGCATGCCTTTGCTTTACTAAAGGAAGCTTTGTGTGTGTGTGGAGGGTTGATGCCATTTTCATAGGGAAATTGCTGCATAGATATGTATGAACACATACATGCTCTCTATTTGGGTCTGCATTTACTGACTCACATGAGTAGGTGTCATTTTGAAATACATGTTTAGTGGTTGTGCTACTTGAAAGGTAAAAAGGAAAAGGTGTTTGAAGAAAGGTTTTCAGAACTCTACCTGGCAGCATTTATAATAAACATCCTACTGCCTGTAGGCTGTCTTAAGATTTATAAAATTAATGAAAAATAATATTTTAACATGTCATATAAAAAACCTGAAAGATTTGATACAGAATTGGTGAATGGTTGGCATGTTTCTCTTCTTTGCAAAGTGGAGCCTTTAAGGGCATATTCTGCAAGTATTTTTGATGATTTTGTTGCATGAGTGGTAGAAAGAGGGACATAGCTATGCTTTTGGTTGTCAGGCGTCATGAAAAAAACATTTTATACTTTCTCCGTCTCTCTCATGCTCACACACACATCTCTTAAGGGAAAAATCTGCAGGGGAATTCTCATTCGTAGAGCCATGAACAGAGCACACACAAAAGCAGTTTTTTATAAAGGGTACTAGCGATAACCATGCATGTTGGTTAGCCAGATAGGTTGCAGAAGGCTTCTGCTGCCCAGCTGGAGTGACAAATGACCCTAGTAAATGTACTCTGCCTGCTGCTTGTTTCGCATGGGCTGGCTGCTCCTGCAGTCTGCCTTTGGATTTTGGAGGTTGGGGAAGGAACTGTTCTATGTGGCCTTTGGAATACTTTTACTTTATTCCTCACTACGTTTAATTCTTTACTCATTATGCATTAAAATTTAATAAGATCAGGGTGGGGGAGCAGTAGAAATAAGCTGGTGGTTTGTGTCCACCCACCTTCCCCCTGTCCTCGGACAATTGTGCTTTCTAGCTGGCTTTTCCCAGCTAGAGCAGGTTAGGTAGCTGGGTCATTTCTGGAAGGCTTGTAGACATCTGTGGATGTCTAAGGAAATCCTAGAGTTATTTAATTATTCACCTTTAAAACATAATTTGCAGAACCCTTTTAAAAAATTCCTGAAAGTTCACAATACCTTTCTCCATCTGTATCTTGGGTCTCACAATGCGGGTACTGTGTTCATTTCACAGTTAAGCAGACTGGAGGTTAGGTGTCTGGATTCTCATAGCTTGTTAATGGAGTGCCCTTGCATGCAGGACGACTGACTTTCCATCTGGTGGGCTCCTGCTAACTCGTGTGAAAATGTTCTACAGGTAAACACAGCCTGAGTGTAGAGCAGGTACAAGATGCCAAAGCTGGTGTGTTACTTTCACATCCCACATCCAGTGCACTCACAGTGCAGTGAGAAGGAATTTCAGTTTGGGCTTCTGAACCCTATGCACATCCACGCACACCCACACATGTGTGCACACACACGCAGCTTCCTTTAAGGCTTTCCAGCCACTTAGAAGAGACGGGGGCATGTGCTCCTAAGCCTGCATTGGCGTGGCTTGCGAGCTGCCTAACGTTTCTGAACCTGTGTTACTTCATCCACAAAATAAGAAGCATGGATTAAATTAGTTCTAAGGCCCCTTTCAGCCCTAGGGGTTTTTGATTCTCAGGGACGGAAGCCAGGAACTTGAATCGCCCTTCGAATCATATACCCAGCCCCATGGGCTAATTTGTGGTTGTGTTGGTTTGCTCATTTGCCATCATCATTTCTATGAACAAAAACATGTAGAGGAGACACAAATATATGTTTGTCTTCTCTGCACATATTACAAATGAAATTAGCTGTGTTCCAGACTCAATTCTCTGCCAACAGGGCTTTGTGGATGGCAGTGCCCTTGACAGTTAAACCTGCTTAGGGTATCCATGGTAAAGCCCCATAAAGTCAGCTGCTCCCACATGGGGCTCTCTCAGGTATAACGCATGTGAAGTTTTTTCTTAATTATTTTGTTAAAATATCTGGCTAATGGGCCCTTAAATGTACTTGGAGGCCATTAGAAGTGGAATAACTAGAAGTTCTAGGAAGACATTTCACATTTGTGTACTTGCATGTGTGTATACACATATATACACATCTATATTACATATGTGTACTATAGATATTTTCTGTAGTAGTTACGTATGTAAAGTAAATTTCTGTTGAACAAATATCTGAAATCTATTGGACGAATAATCCATTTCTTTTTTCTTTTTTTTTTTTTTTGAGACAGAGTCTTACTGTGTTGCCTGGGCTAGAGTGCCGTGGCGTCAGCCTAGGTCACAGCAACCTCAAACTCCTGGGCTCAAGCAATCCTCCTGCCTCAGCCTCCCGAGTAGCTGGGACTACAGGCATGCGCCACCATGCCCGGCTAATTTTTTCTATGTATTTTTAGTTGTCCGATTAATTTCTTTCTATTTTTAGTAGAGACGGGGGTCTCGCTCTTGCTCAGGCTGGTTTCGAACTCCTGAACTCAAACAGTCCGCCCGCCTCGGCCTCTGAGAGTGCTAGGATTACAGGCGTGAGCCACCGTGCCTGGCCTGAATAATGCATTTCTGAATCTGATGCAGCTGAGAAAATAGTAAGTAGGCAATAACCTGAGATGTGGAATTTTCAGAATTTTGGGTCACATACAATTGCGATAGAGGGAAGATTGAGAATTTCTCTTAATTTATGGAGCTGATATGCTGCACCTATTTATCCCCAAACAGTTCTTAATTAATCTGTGTTATTGTTGTTTACTATCTCTCCTCCTGGCTGGAACAACTGTGCCCACTTCTGCCTCATCTATCCCTGTATCCCAGGGCCCAACACAGTGCCTGGCACAGAGCAGGTTTCAGCAAATGCTGATAAACAGGTAGAGATTAAATACTGTGTGAGCTCAGAAGACAAAAGGCATATGTGTGTCGGCAGATCCAGGCCATGCTTCCTGAGAAAGGTCACGTTTCCTCGGGATCTTCAGAGCTGGAGTGGTGTCCATGGGGAGGGCTCCCGGCCGTGTGAATCACCGCAGGTGGGGGAGGGCCTTTATCCAAAGTATGTGGCGCAGGGGTGGGGCCTCAGGGAGTGGCTGGCAGTTTGGGGAGGACGAGGGGAACGTGGAGGGGCAGAGCGGCAGTCTGGTGGCAGGAGGATGGCATTGGACTGGAAGGCAGGGCAGAGGATTAGGCCTCGCTGTACTTTCCCCACTGTCACAGTCCCCAGGTCCAGGAGTAAAAGAATGTGCGCGTGCGCGCACTCACACCTGAATGGCTGGAGGAGAGAGGAAGGTGGGAAATGACCCTTAGGAGACCTCCCTCCCAAGCAGCGGAGCCACTGTGGGGCAGCTCCTGCCAGCGGCCTTCGTTCTCAGAAAATCTCACTCGGGAAAGTTGTAAATAGATTCACCCTCCAATTTGTTGAAATGGGGTGTTTCCCAACTGCCATTTCAGTATGGTTTGATATGCAATGCTCAAGGATTTTAATCCTTTACGTCTGCTGCATGAAGTTGGGCGTCCTTGCAGACTGGAACACCTGTGAAACCATCACCACAATCCATGCCATAAACATATACATCACCTCCAAAGTTTCCTCCCACCTCTTTTGGGGGGTGTGATAAGAATACTTAATATGTGACCTATCCTCTTAGCAAATTTCTAAGTATATAATACAGAATTGTTAACTATAGGCACTAGCCTATAGATCCCTGCAACGTATTCATCTTGTATTGTTAGGCCCCGTTCCCCTCAGTCCCAGGAACAGAGAGGTAGAGTCACCGAGGCTGCAAATGGCAAAGGAGTTTATTGGCTAGCTCGAGCTAGGGTCCAAGTCCCAGAGCACCAACGCAGTGGCCTCTCCTGTGAGCCGGGACAGGGACCCTGTCTTGAGGTAAAAGTGAAGCTTTTATATCTTTCTTTCCACACGACACGTAGGTTTTACACGACACGCTGGGCACACCATCCCCACCCCTCAATAGTCCATTGATTCCTTTGAAAGTGGCTGATTGTTTTGACTCCTGATTGGTTGGCTCCAAGCCTTGGCGGGATTTTTGATTTTTCGCGCCAGTGCCAGTTGTGGTCAATGTCATTTCGGGGAAACCGAGACTTAGGCCTACTCCAGGAAGTCCAGCCTGTCATGGAGTCACTCCTGCTGAGTCACTCCTGCTCTTACTGTTAGGTTTGATAAGTTTAGCCAGTCCTGGAGTTATTCCTTATATTTAACAAATAATTAAAAGCAAGCACCGTTACAGAAGCAAATGGCATTAGTTAGAATCAAAGAGAGCACATTTTCCTCTAATTTTAAACAATTTGTCCCACACAAAACAAAGTACATTCTCCTACTATCAATTCCTGTTTTTCAGTATAACTGAAACTTCATCCTCCAATACCTCCCAGTTTCTCCCTCCTCCAGCCCCCAGCAACCACCATTCTACTCTCAGCTTCTATGAGTTTAACTGTTTTAAAGTCCTCATATAAGTGGGATTGTGTGGTATTTGTCCTTCTGCATGTGCTTTGTTTCACTTAGCATAATGTCCTCCAGCCTCATCCATGTTATCACAGATGGCAGAATTTCTGCTTCCCAGCAGAGTGTGGCTGTTTTGGAAGGCAGCAACTCTGAGTCCTATCCCAATTCTCCCAAGAGATAATCATGCTCTGCGCAAACAGCTTGGGCCCTGGATTCTGGCTTTGTAGCATGGGCTCGCAGGTGGGATTCCTGGGCCCCCACAGACTCACAAACTCCCTACCCATTGCAGTTCTTGACATGCTGACGTGTCATACGTTTGTGTACAGTGTGAGTTGGCGTTTTGCATCACGTGTAAATGAAAGGAGGAAACGTCAATGCTGTTGCCCGGCAGAAACTCGTTGACTGTCTCCCTCTCCCTGCGCTGTGAAGATGAGGCCTGCGTTGTCCACATTTCTGTTGGTGCCCTTTTAACCCCTCAGCACTGGCTGGGCCTGCCTTGGGCATGGCCTTCCCATTATGGAGACCGGGGCTGTGTTGTGTTGTGCTTTGGGAAGAGGGGGTATGGGTGCCGGTGTCATGGAGGCCCGTGGCCCGGTCTGCCCCACCACAGACAGGCCCTTCATCTTGGGCGCTCAGCAGGCACCCGGCTCCTAGGAACCCCACGAAAATCCTCTGCCACATCGTGGGTTTTATCTGCCTTTAACCCACAGCCACCCTGAGCAGGGTGGCCTGTGATGGCCCCGTGTAGGTGAGGAAATGAAGCTTCCTGGGGCACAGCTGCTTGCCTGATGTCACACGACGGATCCTGACTGGAACTGTGTGCCCAGTGAAACCTCAAATCAGAGGTGGGTAGCACAGGTTGAGCCTGCCTAATCAGAAAATCCCAAATCCAAAGTGCTCCAAAATTCAAAACTTTTGGAGCACCAACATGACACCAAAAGCAGGAAGTTCCACACCGGTGCTCACATGAGGGGTCACAGACGCAGGTTGGGACTGGCAGCCTGGCACTGTTCGCTGTTGCCGTGGCCTCACGGCTGAGGCAGCTGTTGCAGTGAGGCCGCTGTGCTGCTTAGGCATCCTGAACACGTCGTGTTTTCACTGTGTCCGTGGTCTGTGATACTGTCTGCCGTGAAGTACTGAAGTGTGAGTAAGTGTAGGGAAGGACTGCTTCTCAGTAGCATAGAAGTTCAGCATCAGGAGTGGTAGTGATGCCACACAACCACAGACTGTCCACCAGGTGCCTGAGGGAGTGACACCTTTGCTTTCCGATGGTTCGACATACACAAACTTTGTTTCGTGCACAAAATTATTAAAAATATTGAAAAAAATACTTCCAGGCTATAAGGCGCATATGAAACATAAACGGATTTCATGTTTAGACTTGGGTCCCATCTCCAACATATCTCATTGTGTATATGGAGATATTCCAAAATTAGAAAAATTCCAAAATCAGAAGCACTTCTGGTCCCAAGCATTTTGGATAAGGGATGCTCAACCTGTACATCGGAAAGGTCTCAGACACCAGAGCACATTGCAGGGGCATTTGAGCAATGGCTCTGTCCACAAATCAGAATGGGCCTTGCACCCCAACCGATCACTGACACCCAAAGTAGCCAGGAGAGGATGGCCCTGTGGGATGTGTTCCTCAAGTCATCTGCAAGATTCAGAAATTTTCCCCTCCTTCTTGGTGAAGGTAATTGTTATGCCTATTCACAAAGCGGTGGTGAATTAGGCAGGATTACAGAGCAGTCCAGGAATGTTTAGCTGTGTTGGAACGTTTGTACGAAAGTTCATTTCTCTGAGACTGTGTGAGTCTTGGAAGAAGTGCAGCTTCTCTCCTTCACATCTTGCACAGAGATTTAAAGTGATTGAAAGCAACAGGTGTAGTTAGGTGTCTCACGTGTGTTCCAGTGAAGGTGTGACACAATGCATGCCATGTTTTCCTGCGAGGCTCTGAAGACAATAGCCCCACTGTCTGCAGAGGCCCTTGCTGCCCAGGCAGGAGCGTGGAGACAGGCGAGCAGTATCATAGTTTGACAGAGCCCTGTGCTAGGGTGTGATCTAGGGGGACACGTGGCAGGGCAGGGCTGGCCAAGCTGAGGGCTGTGTGACAGGGAGCCAACTGCAGAAGGTGTGGGACGGAGTGGACACAAGAGATTCGGAGGGATGGGTCCAGTGTCTGCAGGGAGCTTGGCACGCACACACGGAATGTGGAAATAAAACCACCACGGCGAGTACGTGGCACCCTTGCATCCAATCATGAGGCTGACTGTGTCCGTAGCAGGATCGAACACTTAGATGTGAGTAGCAGCAGTGGTCATGGGGTCTCGAGAGTGTTTGTTCTTTGTTTTTTCCTAACAGTAGTTTGTCCTGTCATAGCATGTTGAACCGCAGAGCACGTGTAAGACGGCCCTTCCTGCGAGTTTGCCCTCTTCAGGCTGGCTGTGTTGGCTTTGTAGTCCTGTGCCAGGCCTTCGCCCCTGCCTGTCCTTCAGCTGCCGCCAGTCCAGGGAGGACAGCCTGGCTCCGCGCTCTGCCTTGCGGTCTCCAGAGCCTCTGCTGCTCGGAGCCTGCAAGCACTCCCCCTCCTGGTCTGTGCGAGCTGCCCACTCCCGGGTAGCATGTCATTGGCATGTTGTGCGTGAGGATGAACACCAACCCCGTCTGAATGCCAGTCGGATCCTGGTGTGCAGCTGCCCTTTTAGTTTTCCTTTGTATGGCTTCCCTTCCTGCTCCCGTGTGTTCCTGGGAGCTTGTGCAGGGAGACGCAAAGTCCTTAATTCATCTTAGTGTCTCGCTTTTGTGTCTCTGGATCTCTCTGTCACCATTTATTTTATCCTTAAAAGTATGAAAAAGGGATATACATGCATATATACAGAGGCACATGTCTATACACATACACAACACAGACATACACACACACACCTACACACATACAACATACATCTACACACAGACGCAGCACAGGAATGCGCAATATACATCTACACACAGATATACATGTACACACGTACACAACTGAGACTTATCACATACAGTCTACAAAGCAGTCTCTTGGAACCTACTAGAAACACAGATTGGAATATGACCGAAGCAGAGCCCCAAATTCCTATTTTTGGTCCTCTTTTTCATTTTTACCTGTGACCCCAATTTCCTGGATTCTTATCAATGGGGACAGTAAAAACCAACTAGTGATTTTATCGCTTTGACTTTGCAAGGGCGGGGGGCAAATGTGGTGCAGAAACTGCTGTGCTGATGCGAATCTAAATAAAGTTAATTGTGGGTTGGGGTCCTGGGGGCTAGGAGAAGGAATGAGAAGTGACGCTGGGCTGCCCTCCTGAGAACAGAGCATCAGATCCTACATGGGGCGGCCCTTTAGTAAGGTGGAAGGAGCCTGTGGACCGGAAGAGGAGCCAGGAACCGGCCTGCTGCTTGGTTTCTCGGAGAGTCATTTGCTCTGAGTCACTATTCACTTCTGAGAGGGGCTTTGCTCCTGGCAGGTGAGTTCTCTTCCATTTCTGGGTAGATCTCAGCTCACTTCTGCCTAAGGCACTTCGCAAATAGAGTTCTTTTTTAATTAGCAGGTGACCAAAGGAGCTTAGATTTTGGCAATTAATTGTAGCTCATTTAATCCTCCATTGATATATACGATGTGGTGGTTACTTATTAAATAACAGGTACCAGGTGTTTTTAGGTAGGTCTATTGATGCTAGATTTCAGGAGTTTTGATAGGGAAAAAAGTTCAAGTGTACCTGAACTCTTTGAAATGAAATGAAATATTGAATATTTAAGAGAAATGTAAATGCTGACCTACGAAAGCACCTCTCAGAATCATTGTTTATTTGACAGCATCTTAATAGCATCCTGTGTTTTGTAACCAGACAGCTGCTTGGTTGAGTATTGTTCTCTAAACCATTGTAGTTGTGTTCAAGTTATTTGGATAAAACTTCAGACTAGAAGTTTCCATAAGTGCCTACCTAATACACATAAGAAATCCAACTTCTTCCGGTTGAATTGCTGTTGTCTGGAGCACTTAGGTTGGGCTGTTTTGTTATGGCTCATTTTCTAAACCTGTGCTGTGTCTTCAGCCTCTTCTAAGCTGAAAACAGACGTGCCCTCTTTCGGGGTCCCAGCAGGACTTGAGCTCTGTCCTCTCCCAGACCTTGAGGACATAAGCTCCTGGCTGTGGGGTGGGAGTGCCCAGCCCTCTCCCCGCGGACAGTAGTGCACAGTGGAGCCCAAGGCTGCAGCCACCTTGCAGAGGAGGTGGGGAGGGTATCGGTCACCCATTAAACCTGAAGGGACCATTCCCCTGAGGTCACAGCAAGATTGGCATGCACAGGGCACTCAATTCACAGTGCAGTGGACTGGATGGGTTGGGACATCTCAAATGCCCGGGCCTCCAGGTATCACATCCAGATTGATCCAAGATGTGAGTTCAGAGGCAGCACAGCTCCTGGGCCTCGAGGCCGGCCCTGGCATGAGGCTCCTATGTGGGCACCGGGTGCTGGGGACACCTTCTGTTCCACTCTGTGCTTACCGTTTGCTGCCCTTCCTTGTTCGATCTCCTTTAACAGCTCAAAGCTCATCTTTCAGCTGAAAATAACTCCTTCCTTGAATCAGAGGCTCATCTTACTACTCTTGGTTCGGAAGAAGCAATATGTCAGCAAAGGCATGGCAGGCTGGTTTGTGGCGAGTTTCATGGTAGCTAGCCCATGAGCTTTAGCTACAGCATGGATAAACATGCATGTGGAGCCTGCCTGTGTGTGTTGCAGGCATGCTTATGCATGTATGTGCATCGAAACACAGTGTATGTGGTAGAGTAGTAGAAAGCTCTGTGAGTCAAGCTGCTTCCAAAAGAAGTAGCCTTTGTGTTTCTTATTTTTCATAATATACTACTTATTTTGAAGGTTTTAGTAAAAAATTGATTTGCAGCCCATCTTAGAAAGGTTTACTTCTTTGTATTAATGCATAGCAATTTCCCATAAGCCACATAAAATACTGTAACTTGAATTAACTATTTCTGAATAAAACTGTGTGAGAATTTTCACATTCATATTGTTTTCTAAAATTTTCATTCATTTTTTTTTTTTGCAAAAAATGCAGTTTGTATGTGTATGTATGTGTGCGTATCCGTATCCAGTGTCTGTGTGTGCGTGTATGGCGTGAATGCCCGGTGTTCTACTATATGACACTCCAGTTAGTAGCTCAATGTTGTCTAACCTGTGTCAGGACTGGCCACCTTGCTTTAGGAATTGCCATGGGGAAATGCACATGGATTTGACTCCTTGAGGTTTAAGTGGATTGACACAATTCGGTCCGGTCCCCTAGTCGGGGGAAGGTGTAAACTGGGATCGCTGGCTAACCTTTATTTGTCCTTCCTCTAGACAAGCAGATGCCCAGTGTCAGGAAGGCAGTGCAGGCACAGGGCGGCACCCACCCAGTCAGAACCCACAGGAGCCACCCACCTCCTCTGAATCATCTCACACGTGGAAAGCCCCAGCACCGCCCTCGGAAGGCCGTGGCCGAGCGGGGACACTACCTCGCGACTACAGATACCCGGAGGAGAGCACCCCAGCAGACTCGGGGCGGCACGCCCGGGGACAGGACTCGCGGCCACTGAGCGCAGCCCTTCGTCCACCCAGGAAGTGCCGTGGCCCTGAGGGCACGCCTGCCCCCGCACACCTGGTGGCCCCAGGCAGGGCCCTCTCGGTGCCCCCAGAGGACACGTATGTGGCCTGCCTGTCCCTCCCCTACAGCCCCTCCGTGTCCCACAGCACCCAGCCCCAGGACGCCCCGGAGGCTGCCGCCTGCCAGCATGTGAGCCAAGGTGCCACCCGCTCCGAGCTGCAAGCCCCGCCGCCCCCCGCGGGCCCGGCTCTGCCCCTGTGCACGGCCATGGAGACCTCGCGCTCCCCCTCGCCTCAGTTCGCCCCCCAGAAGCTGACGGACAAGCCCCCCCTGCTCATGCAGGATGAGGAGTCTACAAGGTACGGTCCTGTGGCGGTGGGCACCGGCCCCCTCCGCTTTGCGAGTGTGCTGCCAGGGACGTGGGATTTCAGCGGGTCTTTCGGGCTTACGCGCCTGCCCTGCTTCAGCTCGGGGCACTAGGTTTGAAATTGCCCCGGAGGCTGACCCTGTGGAGGACAAGGCAGCCCCGGTGAGGGTTTTTAGCTGTTAGGGGCTGCTATCCTGCAGGGAGTGAGGTGGATGTGAAGTGGGTGGTGTGCGGCCCCCGCCCCTTCTCCAGGCGCCGTGTTCACACCTGCCTCACGGATCTGCAGACTAGGGGTGCGGTTTGTTGTAGTTTTGCACATTTAATATTTGTGATCAGATTTGGGTTTAACCTAAGCATGAGCACCCCAGCAGACTCAGGGCTGCATGCTGAAATTGGTGTTTAGGTGAAAGTGCTGTTTTTCATGATGTCCGGTATTTTCATGGTCCTTTTTTTTCCAGATTTTTTTTTTTTAATGTTAAAATGCTAAGCCAGGCTGGGTACAGTGGCTCACACCTGTAATCCCAGCACTTTGGGAGGCTGAGGCGGGAAGATCACTTGAGGCCAGGAGTTTGAGACCAGCCTGGGCAACACAGCAAGACCCCATGTCTCCCAAAAAAAAAAAAAAAAAAACCTAAGCTGCTATATACCTTTTATTAAAGCAGAAGAAAACTCAGTCCCACTTTATGGTGCCATTGCCAGAATGGGAGGCATAGAATTGTTCCATCCATTGATATATGTCATCAGGTGGGGACTGGCCATTGAAGAGCACTAACTGTTTAGCTTTCTTCACACAAAACCCCACCTACTTGAGTGCCTTTGAAGAACTGAGAAATAGAAGAATAGAAGAAGGGGAGAACTTTGATCTCATTCTCTAGAGCAGTGGTTCTCAACCTGGGCAGGACATTGGCAATGTCTAGAGACGGTTTTTGTTGTCCTGAGTATGGAGGGGGTGCTCCTGGCATCTAGTGGGTAGAGCCCAGGGATGCTGCGAGATATCCCACAGTGCACAGGACAGCCCCACTGCGGGGGGTTAATCGGACCCCCACATCAGTAGTGCCAGGGCTGAGAAACCTGCTCTGGAGAGGCACTGCCCTGTGTAGCAGCCACCAGTCACTTGTGTAAATGTAGGTTAATGAAAATCAAATCAAAGAAATTCAGTTCCTCAGTTGCACCGAGTCTAGCTGATGGCTGCCATACTGGACAGCACAGGTAACAGGTATTTCCATCACCGCAGAAGGCTCTGTTGGACCTCCCTGCTCTAGAGTCTCCAACCATTTTTTTAAGCTTCAAAATAACTCAGCAGAGAAAGGGCATTACTGTCACTGATACTGTACCTTCAGCTGTAGCATCTCAAGCACAGATTTATCTGTGGGCCAAAACTGTGTGTTGTATCATTTAAAATGTAGTTAAATATCACTTAAATAGACTTTTGATTGGTAACATCATTAGGTTCCGAAAGGAAGGTGTCAGTCTGTCCAGGCTGTTGTAACAAAATCCCATAGACGGGCAACTCACAAACAACAGACATGTGTTGCTCACAGCTCTGGAGGCTGGAAGTCCAAGATCAAGGCCTGGTGGAGTCTGTGTCTGGTGAGGACTCACTTCCTGGTTCATAGAGGGCTCCTTCTCGCTGTGTCCTCGCGTGGTGGAAGGGATGAGGGAGCCCTCTGGGGTCCCTTTTATAAGGACACTGATCCCATCCATGAGGCTCCACCTCATGACCTCAGCGCCTCCCAAAGGCTCCCCCTCCTCACACCATCACCTTGGGGGTGAGGCTTCAACACACTATTCCTGAGGGGACACAATCATTGAGAACATAGCAGAAGGCAAAGCAATGAAGCAGTCTGTGTGGTGGGTAAAATGCATGATATTTTCACAAGCAGGTCGGGCCCCCTGGGTGTGTGACGGGAGCTAAAGCACAGGCAGCGGACCCTGTTCAGAAACAGGGCCTTCTGTGTGGGCGTTAGGAGGCGGGTAGTAGTGTTCATTTTTCCTTGTTCCCAGTGAGGGCTAGTTTCCTCACTCTCTTTTATTAGTTGAGAGGGAGTCCAACAAGCAGTGACAGTACTTACCGAAGATCCTAAGGAGGGATCTTTGGCCATCTGCATAATCGAGTGTTCCCGTCCAGCGTGTCATTTGTCATTTGGGACCACAAAGGAGGTTTTATTGTACACCTAAGGCTCTCATGTTGTCACTGAAGCAGTGTCCATTTCTGCGCACATGCTCGTGGAGGGGCACATTCTGGTCGAGGGCTTTGGAGCCGTCCCGTCTGTGTTCTCTCTGCCCTGCTCTAGGGATACGGTCTGGCAGACGGTGGTTGTGCCCCCTACGGAAGTTGCTAACATGGAATTCGCTCCTAAGGCACTGCCTTTAATGTCACCGCCCCCAGGACGTGTGTTGCTGGTCAGTTCTGGTATGAAAATGTGGAGTTACCTGTAAGACTCATAAGAGGCCAGTGGTCGGCAAGGGTCCTGGCCCTGCTCTGTGCCGAGGACAAAGGACTTGATGGTCAGCAAATGACACTGCTGTGAAGGAGCTCCTAAACTGCCTCAGCTCAGAGCCGCGCTCCTCGTCAAGGCTGCCGGTGATCCCCTGTGACTCTGAGCGTGGGCCATCTGCCTTGTCTCTGCTTATCATGCATGTGCACGCACTGGCAGCCTGCCGGGGGCTGCCTCTGCCTAGGTACAGGTGTCGAGCTCTGCAGTAGGCATGCAGACCAAGAGGAAATGGAACATCCCCACAATCTCAGGAACAGCACATAGTCGTCACTCGTGCCAAGTAAACATTTCTCGACACTGGTCCTGTAACTAAGAAGGTTACTCTGATGCCCTTTAAAATTCTGTGAGGTTTTTGATCTTGTTTGACTTTTACACTATAACATGGTGAGGGTGGCCAGCAGCATCTGCCATCCCTGTCAGTGGCAGTAAGTGACTTGGTTGCCCCCAGCAGTGTTCTCAGGAGAGTTCTCCTGGAGGCCTGTGTCTGCGTTGGGAGTGTGTCAGCAGAGAGCCATCCAGGCTGCTTCCAGGACCCCTGACAGCATCCTTACGGCTGACTAGCATCCGTGTCTGCCACTCTTCCGAGCGGGTCAGGTGGTTTGTCAGCCCAGAATGAATGACAGGCAGGGCTGAAGGGCTCCTGCTGCCATCAGGGTGGGCAGAACTGAGGCCTGTGTGACGCCGGGGGCTGGCCTTGCGGGCAGCAGGCAGTCGCCTGGCAGGACCCCAGGGCTTGGCGCACCCCACGCCCCCCTCTCTGTCCCTCCTGGTCCTGCCTTTCAGTCAGGAATTGATGAGGGCTGGTTGCTGTGAGGTCTAATCCACTGTGTTCTGCCCTTCTTTTGAAGTCAAAGTTGGTCAAACTTTTTTTCACATGGAAGGCTTGATCGTTTTCCAGAAGAGACATTATTTCTGTTTAGACGTGCACAGCAATCGATGCTTTGTTGGAAAGTACATGCGGACCTGTAGAAGATTTGTTTTTGTTGTTGAATTTCTGCTGTTGTGCTTTCCTTCACTGGAAACCCAGTTTCTCCACAGATGGGGGAGATACAAGGACGGCTGACTGGGAAGTCGGTGGTAGCAGGGGGTCGGGTTTCTGAGTGTGGAGTGAAGTGAATCTGTGTGTTTTTGCATGTCGTCCCTTGGCTAAGGCAGCAGGGTTTTCCGTCTCAAGTTTAACGTATCTAACCGGCATTTTCCACAGTTAGGCTCTTCAAATTTCCTCATGAAGAAGCAGTTGTGAGGACTGTCTTTGAGCGCCTGGATAAAACACATCAGCTCTTAATGGTGTCCTTTGGCGGGAGGGAGGAAAATACAAGACCATTTCATGTTAGCCTGTGTACCACACCTCTATGAATAGGGAAGGAACCATCTGTGTTCCTGGTCACCAGAAAAAGGGGAAAAAACAGCATTTAATTTAGAGCATCGAGGCTTCCCTCATGTTCCAGAAAATTGAGTCCGTTTGTGTAACATTGTAGAAGTGATTTGCAGTCCAGTGTGCTAGAAACACACCCTGAGTTTCGGTCCAGGGAGTTTGGCTTGTTTTCTTTTTTGCTTCCCTCTGGGTGCCAGCAGGTGGCTCTCTTTCTCCAAAACTCCTGGGTGGTCTGGCATGGTGGGGAGAGAGCCACCAGCTGGGGCTGTCCCAGATGCACTGTGGCCTTGCTGGCCACCTCTTCCCATGCTCTCTGTCCTCCCCCCGTGCTGTGGTGCCTCCCGCCTCCTTTCAACCAGAAACTGTACGTAAAGAAGGAAATGTGTGCCCTTTGGGAGTCACTTAGGGTAATACAGAAGCCACGAGCCCCTGTCTGCCACGGGATCCTGGTCTCACTGGTGTGACGGTCTGCGCGAGGGCAGCGCCAGGTGGGGGTGGGCTGCGGGCAGGTGGCACTGAGTCCAGCACAGCCGGCCCGGAGGGGAGTTCTGCTCTGGCCCTGAGAACATGTGGGGACCGGCAGGCCTGCACCGACGTAAGCACCAACAGCACTGCTGTGAAGAATGCCCATATGCTGCAGGTTTCCCCTACGGAAGAAAATTTAACTGAGTGGGGCTTGTTAAAGTTTGCATTATCATTGGAATAACCACAGATGCATATACCATCCCTCACATCCTGTCCCTCGGTAAGGCACCGTAGGTGTGTGGTTGACAGTTTGAGAATGGAAAGAGTCAGATGCTGAGGTCAAAGGCCGCGTTAGGGGTCGGAGGGTAGCTCTCAACCTCCTCTACCTCGTCTGGGACGTGTGACTGTGGAGGTCCTTCTGCTTGGGTCGGGTTCCCCATCCACAAGGGGAGGGCGGGGACCTGCCCATCTGAGTTCCGGGTGGGAGTCTGTGCCTGGGTGCACTTTGTGATCGCGGCAGACGGCTCTCCTCCTTCCTCCAGAATCGAGCGGGTGATGGACAACAACACCACGGTGAAGATGGTGCCCATCAAGATTGTGCATTCGGAGAGCCAGCCCGACAGGGAGAGCCG
>RJWJ010005968.1:0-45722 GCA_004363605.1 Indri indri
AAAAAAAAAAAAAAAGAAAAAAGAAAAAAAAAAGAAAAAAAAAAACAAAAGGTTAAACTTCAAACACTTAAATATAGGTTTCCTTATGAAAATGCACATATAAGATACATTGCTTATATAGTACCCATTGAAATTGTTTCTGTGAAATAAGAATGATAGAGATTTCTTTGAACAGAAGAATGGATAAAGACTTGAAACATGAGAAACTACCTACGCACTTTAGACTTTACAAAAATTGTTCAGTAGAGTCACAATATAGCTATTTGTAACATGAATTAAACCATAAGGTTCCTTTTGTGTAATTAAATATACTATAAAATTATATTTTTAAATAACTCTTTACCACATACTATATGTTACAAGCATGCATTATGCATTTACACTCAAGGTTGTGTACATACAATAAAAGTATCATTTACAAGGCATCTTTTGACTATATGACATCTTTTTCCTTATGTACTGATTTTACAACCTAAAACAGTGTAAAAACTTTACAAAAAGAAAATGCTTAATTTTCTATAATTATAATAGAAAATATTTAGTTAATTCTAGTGGGTGGCTAAGAAAGCTGCAGTGTATGTGAAGACGTTTCTAGGGTGGTGGTTTGTGTATGTGCGTACAATGCTACAGATAAAGATCATACATGTATGACATAAGAGAGATACTACCCTGCTTCTCCTCTACCTTATTCTATCCCTGTTCCTACCAGAGTTGATCATAACAATGAATGAAATTTTTTTTGTAATTTTAGTTGTCCAGAGAATATGTCGATGTTTTAAATTTTAAATTACATGTGTATCTATAACCCCTGCACTGTTACACATCTATATTCTAAATCTTACAGGTAAGTCAGCAGGAAATTCGATGAGGAAAAAAAATTCCAAGAAATGTGAGTGGAAAATATGGTATGCATGCTATGGAAAGTAGGAGGGCAGTTTGGGGAATTTGGTAAGTGATGAGTACCTTTATTTATAGGGATTCCCCATAAATGTTTCTTATAGAACATAGTGAATTTGACTCCTCAGGGGTGGGGCAGTGCCTATACACTTTTCCATCCTTGGCCCAAACAAATCTTATAGTAGACATTTCATGCTCAAGAAGTGTTTCAAAATTATTTTTATTTTATTTTTTTAATTTTTTAATTTTTATTTTTCAAAATTATTTTAAAAATCTTCCTGTGAATAAGTTACTGGCAGACCTGAAATCCTGTCTGACATTAAGAAAATTAAATGCATCTGAAATTTATCTCCATAATCAGGTTTTTACAAAAGTAATAGAAAACAGCCCTTGCTCATATTCAGACCTTACATTGGCCATGTAAAAATAATAATAAATGATTTGAAACCATTTCCTTTATTCATTAATAGTACAGTATAAGAGATAATAAAAATTTTAATAAGTTTGGTGTACATTATGTTTTTTACCTACTCAATGTGATTTTCATTAAATTAAGAGGGATATTAATCACACAGTAAAGTATGGGAGCTCTTTAGTAGAAAAAAAAAAACCCTTCAGTTAGAACTAAAACAGCAGCTGCAGGTGTTTTGAAATAAGTTGACCGGTTTAAGTACCTAGAAATCATCTCTCCAGAGGATTTTTGCTAACATGTGATTTATATTCTCTCCAAGGTGGGCTAAGGTTGAGTCTTAAGAAAAAAAGGTAAAAATATTGTTTTCAAAAAATCATGGTCTGACTTAAGAGAATTTTATTCTTAAATATGAAGTTTTCTCTCAGAGTTGAGAAATATCTAGCCCTAAGTTTTAATTCTTCTCCATGAGAAGGACTCACAAGCTGGTAATTGCACAGAATTTCTTTTTAGCTAAATAAATTTGGATGTATACTTTGTACTGATAGCCTACTGTGTTTTCCAGAATTTCATTATCAAACTACTTTCCTAGGAGCACACTAAGATGGAAGGTGGTTTTAATCAAATAAATGTTTTCCTTTTGAAGAACCAGTCAGCTCCTGCGTAGACTATCTGTTCCTACCAAACAAAATTACAAACTAAACTGAAATATTAAAACATTGTTAGCACAAAAATCCTTGAGATTTCATATTTTGGAACTTAAAATTTAAATCATTCCATTGACTTAGTGAAGGTTCAGTATAAGCTACCTAAAATAAATCCCTACGAAATCTCTTCTATGTAGCGCCCGGGACACTGCAGGGACCCAGCAGATTTAATAGGTTGATGCTGCTTCCAGCCCTTCAATCACGCTCTGTGCACTTGCATCAAAAGAGAAAAAGGACAGCAACAGTAGTAGTAAGTTTTTATTTTTCCCACATGATAAAGATTGGATGACTTTAAGAGGTAGGGAGGTAAATTCCATTTGTTTTATTTATTAAGCACATTTTTAGTTATTATTCCTCATTCCTTCTTACTCTAAAAGAGGAGAAAATAGTACAGGTTGCCCCTCAAGCTATTAGTCAAATGACCTAGTTTCAGTTATCCCTCTTCTGGGTTGGGCCAATGCTGATTTTTCCCAGATGACCATATTTTCTTTTATTCCCATACAGGCATTCCTAGAGTTTTAAAAAGAAAGTGTGGAGTTCCTCCAAGATCTGTGGTCAGAACACAAATATTTTGAAATAGTCTCCTTCCCAGCCTGTTGCAGCTATCAACAACATCATCAGTAGTCCTTTTTAAAAGAGAATCTTTGAAAAATTGTTAAGAAGAATTTAAAAAACAAAGTTTTGTAACACATTGGTCTCTTTCATAGGCAATCAGTTAGACACAATTCACATAATTTTTTTTCCCATGACTTTAGAAGTCTAGGCTTGTTCCTAGTGACACTCAAAATAATCATTAGTATGATTTGATAATGAAGTCATTATAATATCCAAATGATGTAGGAATAGAAACATAAAACTATATAGGAAATGAAGCCCTTATTTCCTCTCGTGGGAGAGGCAGAAACATGTAGGTCATTTTAAACTTCTGGTGGATTTGACATTAGTAGGAAGAGGGCCAGGACTTGTGAAATTCTTTTTGCCTCAGAAGGAAAAGTGGAAAGAAAAAAGAAGCTATGCGATTTTCCTAATTAATAATCTCTGGGCTAAAATGCCACACATGCATGCCAAATATTATACATACACATCTATAAAATGTAATAACTAATTTTTCTTCCTTATTATTTTATATAATAAAGTGGTAAACATTACAATGTGGTGTTTACATTAGAAAGCATTCAGATGAAAATATGACTAAATTAGAGGTGGAATTAATGCTCCTCAGAGGTGGATACAATGACTACTGAAATTTTTGTATCTCATCTTTGAATAGATAGTAACAGTGTCTTTTTTTATACAAAGGATGGTTGTTTTACGGAAGGTTAAATGTGTGTAGAAAGGTGTGTATCAATGACTAATATTTTAAGGTGGATTTAATTGTTTTCTTGCAAATGTATTCATAAAGTCAATATTTTCATACTCTATCATAAATATCCTAAATACTTTTCCACCTATGTCAAAGATAATTTAAAAATATAGTTCCCCTACTACATAAATTCAGTATGTTCTTCCTTTACTGATGTTAACAATTTCAACTTTTATTACTATAATTTGCCAGTATCTGCTTTGTAAACTCATGGAGACTGATGTCTCTGGAAAAACTCTAACACTGTCCCCCAGCAGTGACACCATAATAGAAGACTTACAAAGTACCTTACACTGCAGCTAGATATATCCCTCCAAGGACGAGTATTCGATGGCTTATTTCTGGACTCTAGGGGAGAGATCTCCCATCACTGAAAAAAGTAAATAATTCTTAGAACAGAAATACCTATTATGCTATGACTAATGCCAGAAAGCTATTCCCACAGGGCTAGAGCTACTCAGCAGAGTTTATCGATAAGATGGAAATGGTATATATGGGGATATGCTCCTGGTGGGGCTCTGTTGTGTGTGTATGTAGGGGTCTGGGCAGGGGGTTGTTAGGGAGATCAGATCCATGAGCAGCTTCCATTCCTCTTTTGGGGACTAATGATACAATCCCTAGACTTCTTAGCTCCCACATCCTAAAATTATGCTAATATTTTCTTTGTGTGTGATAAAAACTTTAGGCAAAGGTAATGCTACAGAAAGTGCATTACTGAGTGCAGCATATCTGGCAGTACAAGGAGAACTGGGCTCTTCCTCCAGAAAAATGTTTTAATTTTATAGACTTATGGGCGGGGACCAATAGCTTTGCCATGTGGTCAGGCAGTTGGTCCCTAGATGATTGTACAATTAAGAATATATCTGTGTGGAGAATGTAGTTATAGAAATCCTATAGGACTCACAAGAAAGAATTAAAGTGGGACCATGTAGCAACCCAACAGAAAAACTCAGCTACTGGCTCAGAAGGGGCGTTGCAAAAGCTGACAGCCTTGTTTGCGTCTTAGAAATGGCTACATGTGTATCTCAGACAAGTTGGCTGGGAAGTGCACAAACTGTGCACCATTGTGCGGAATAACTGCATGTTTCTTTGTCATACTTTGAGGCTAATGTGGTAAAAGATGTATAGGATACCGTCAGGAAATAAAGATGTGTAAGATTTCTCAAAACAATAGCTGACCATAGCTGGCAGGGAGCTACGTAGGATCTTTGCCAGGAGTTACAAGTGGCTTCAAATGGGTTCTGACTGGAATGGCATGTATTTGCCTTTGAGCTTCATTATCCTGTAAAGGAAACAACAGCTGAGAATACCATGGAAATTTTGAAATGGAATGTGTATTAATTTGGTCTCAGGCTACACTTTTTGTCGATAAAGGCAAGCATAGCGTAATATGGAGTTATGTCCCTCTTCATACTCAAAATAATGGTTTGAGAACTAGAATGGGCAATTAAAAGTGAGGTTAATAAAAAGTGGGGGGCGGTAAAGTGTGACAGGAAGGTTGACTTGATCAGATGAATGTACCTGGCCTGAAGGACCAGTGGAGAAGGACGGACCTTTGCCAAACTTTCTGGGGTGTAGAAGTGGAATGGAGTCTGGGGAGGGGAGGGGAGATGATACAACCACAGACTCTCTCTTTCATGCTTTCCAAATTCTTTGTCTTGTCAGATACAGGTGTATTATGTCTGGGACTGCCCACACATGTCACGACAAGAGAGACCTTGCCGTACTAATTCAGTTCCTCTGAATTTATGCATATTCTTAAAGAAATGGTAGACTGAACATAGTCTTCACCATGTATGTTTAAACTAGGATTAACTGTCTAATTATTAAAATTGTCCCATTCTGTTCCTTTAATCTGCGTCTGGATGAAAAAGGATTTTTGAGAATGCTATAGCTGTTCTGTGGTTGGTTGTATGCCTGAATCAGGGATCCCACCTGGGGAAGTTGAGCCTGGATTAAGACAGGTAATGAATAAAAGAAAAAGGGAAATAATGGCAGAGGAGAAGTGATCATTTAAATTGGTATGATGTCTGAAAGACAGAGCATCTCAGAGAAGAAGAGTAATGTTCTCAGTTGTTTCTTTCAGATGTAGTGCCAAGTCAAGGCCACTGCTGGAAGATGTCCCTGGATTAGTTTTCTGCTGAGAAGGGTATCTGAATGAGCTGACTGTGGAATTTACCCAAGAAGTCTCTTTGGCTGGTTTGGAGACGATATCAATGAGCATCCCGTGATGATGACAGTGCTACTAGCTGAAAAATTGCCTGAGTAATAGAGGTTTGTAATTACCATTTGGATTATGTTTTGATCTTGGTTTTCTTACCATTGCACTGAACTGGGCATATTGTTCCTGGTGGTTTGCAACTGGTGTATTGTGCTGCTGTAAACCAGGATGTGGCCTGTTAAGGTAACTACTTGGAATATGAAAGACAGCATATCATTATCACCTTCTCTGTATACTTAAAAAAAAACTTTACTAGGTGTGAATATATATATGTATTTTTTACATATATACATGTGAAATATATATGTATGTATACATATATATATTCAGTAAATTAGATATGTATAATGCTGGATATTGCCATGATATGGCAGTCACACATCACTGGTGATTTGCCCCAAGAACATGCAGAAAGGCAATTTTGGAAGCCACATGGTACATACAAACTGAGTGATGACTGGAAATAGTGTATGATTTACTGACAATCTCCTATGACACTTAACACTTTTGGAGATGCAGAATATACTTGATTCTTTGTTAGGATTTCTATTTTTCTGCTTACATGTTGTCTATTTTTTCCATTATAGTCCTTAGCCTATTAATCAGAGTTGTTTTAAATTAATGATCTGATGATTCCAACATCCTTATCATATCTGAGCCTGGTTCTAATGCTTTCTGTAACTCTTCAAACTTTATTTTTTGCCTTTAGTATGTCTTATAATTTTTTGTTGAAAACTAGACATGTACTGGGTAAAAAGAACTCTAGTAAATTAGACCTTTAGTGATATGGTGGTGAGATGTAGGGGAGGGGAAGTGTTCACTGATTGGGTCACAGTCTTCTAAAGAACTTGTGTCCATAAATATCACAAGTGCTTCTCAGTGCCTCCCCCAAACCCCACCTTAGGTGAGACAATATCTGGAGGGGCCTGGAGTTGATAATTTCCCTTCTCCCACATGGAAGGCTTGAGAGAACTTAAGTTTGGTATTTCCTTCCCCCAAGACAGGTAGGCTCTGATAAAACCCCAATAGGTCAGGCTTTGCTAAAATAGTTTTCCCTGAGGGCAGGACTTGCTAAGAATAGAATTCTCTGGCACATTCCTAATGGGTTAAACTTTTTGTCCTCCTGCCAGAAGCATGAGGGGATTTTTCTCTGATATTCACTGTGGAACCTAGTAGAGCTTCAGGAGCTAAAACTCACAAGAGTGTGGGGGCTCTTCTGGGGCTTGTGCTCACAGAGTTCTCCACATTGACCTGCAGCAATTTGTCAATTGCAGCTCAGGTTTTCCTACTCAGGACTGGCTTCCACAGAAGTTTCTGTTCATCCATGCCTGCTCCAGTACATTGTCAATCTCTTATCCACCTGTCCGAACAGGAAGACCTCCACAATATACTTGAATCACACCCACCCATGCTGTAAGCATTCAGAAGCAAATACTTAGGGTGTTTTACTCAACACTGGCCCCAACATACTGACAGGCAGTTGGGATTTGGGATACCGGTGCCCAAAATTACAGGGACTGAATCAAGGAAGAAATAAATTTAGGTATGGAAAAGTTGCACATGCCAGTGAATGGCCTCTGTTCAAAGCTTTAAAAAGCTACAAATAATTATGGCTAAATGGGGTAAAAGTATAGTACAATTAATAGAGAAATATGAAAAATTCGTGAAGGGGTACAATCACAGTTAATGTGTTTTTTTCCCCAACTGTTCATTGGATAATAGAGATATTCTGGTAGTTGTTGATGTTTTAGTATGTTGACTTTTATGCAGTATTGTAGAAGTTTCTGGTACTTTTCCTCCACCTTTTTTCCCTATAATTCTTAATACGAAAAGATATTGACAAGAGTTGGGAAGAAACTGGGAGTAAAGGATCAATAGGTGATTTTATGTCCTTTCTTCTGGCTTCAAGGATACTCAAATATTTGACCATTGGCTGAAGTGTCCTAGTAACACTAACTCACAGAATTAGGAGCATAGCTATACTTAACACAAGATAAATCAGAATGTGTTTAAGGATAATGTACCAAGTAAAGCACCTATACTTGATTCTTGAGATTGTTTTTGAGGTAGTGAAGAATCAATATTGATAAGGTTCAGCTGCAATTGGAGACTGGACAATCATCATTTTCACCAAAGGATGGCATAGCTAGCAAGGTATAAAAGCTAACACAACCTCAGAATTGATGGCTTTCTTAAGCAGAGGTTGTCCATGTCTACTTAGATTCATATTTTTAGATTACACATACCCTAAGTGTGGCAGGGCATCAAACACTGCCTGGGGGTCAGGACACCCCAGCTATGTTGTTACTGCATTGTTGTCTTAGAAGATGCTTTGTGAAAACTAATGTGTTTCATGAGTATATTGTCAATCCAAAACTAAGACCATTTTCTAAATTTCAAAACATAAAGGGGGTTCAGATACTTTTGTTACATGGATAACTTTTATGATGTTTAAATCAGGAGTGTTAGTGTGCCCGTCACCTGAATAGTGTTCATTGTACCTGTTAGATAGGTTTTCTACCTTCCTCCCCTTCTTGATTTCCCATGACTTTTGATTCTCTCTGTGCCCATGCACACCCATCAATTAGTTCCTAATCATTAGACAGTACACATGGTGTTTGCTTTTTCATTCCCGACATACTTCACTTAGGATAATGGCCTTTAGTTCCATCCAAAATGCTGCAAAACACATTAATTCATTTGTTTTTATGGCTGAGTAGTACCCCATAGTGTGTGTATATATGTGTATGTACATGACATTTTGTTAATCCACTCACAAATTGATGTGCACTTACATTAATACCACATCTTTGTGACTGTGAATTGTGCTGCAATAAACATTCAAGTGCAGGTGTCTTTTTTATAAAATAATTTCTTTTCTTTTGGGTAGATACCCAGTAGCAGGATTGCTGGGTTGAATGGTAAGTCTGTGTTTATTTCTTTGGGGAATCTCCTTACTGTTTTCCTTAGAGGGTGTACTAATTTGCAGTCCCACCAATGATGTATAAGCATTCGTTTATCCATGATTCGGTGCCAGTATCTATTGTTGTTTTTTTTTTATTTTTTAATAACCATCGTGACAGGAGTAAGATTTGAATTTGTATTTTCTTTTAAAAAACTTCTTTTCATGTCTTTTGCCCACTTTTTAATGGGCTTGTTTGGTGTTTTCTTGCTGATTTGTTTGAGTACTTGGTAGATTCTGGATATTAGCCCTTTATCAGATGGATGCATAGTTTTGCGAATATTTTGTCCCATTCCGTAGGTTGTCTATGTCCTCTATGGATTATTTTATTTGCCGTGCAGAAGCTTTTTAATTTAATCAAGTCCCATTTGTTTATTGTTATTGCTGTAATTGCTTTTGGGGTCTTAGTCAGAAATTCTTTGCCTAGGCCAATGTCTAGAAGAGATTTTCCTACATTTTCTTCTAGAATTTTTATAGTTTCATCCTTACATTAAAATCTTTTATCCATCTTGAATGAATTTTAACGTATGCAAGAGATAGGCATCCTGTTTCATTCTCCTGCATGTGGCTATCCAATTTTCCCCACACCGTTAATTGAATAGGGCTTCCTTACCCCAGTGTATGTTGCTGTCTGCTTTGTAGGTCAGTTGTTTGTAGGTAGATGGTTTTATATCTGGAGTCTCTGTTCTGTTCCATTGATCTATGTCTCTACATTTATATCAATACCATGTTTGTTTGGGTTACTACAGCCTTATAGTATAATTTGAAATCTGGAAGTGTGATGCCTCCAGATTTTGTCCTTTTCCCTAAGATTGCTTTGGCTATTTGGGCTCTTTGTTGGCTCAAAATATAGTTTAGGATTATTTTATCTAGACTTGTAAATTATGACATTGGTACTTTTATGGGGATTGCACTGAATCTGTAAATCACTTTGGGTAGTATGGACATTTTAACAATGTTGATTCTACCGATCTGTGAGCATGATATGTTCTTCTGTCTGTTTGTGTCATCTGTGATTTCTTTCATCAGTGTTTCATAGTTTGCCTTGTAGAGATCTTTCACCTTCTTGGTTAAGTATATTCCTAGGTATTTTATTTTCTTTGTAGCTATTGTGAATGATATTGAGTCTTTGATTTGACTCTCAGCTTGACTATTATTACTATATAGAAATGCCACAGATTTTGTAACCTGAGACTTTGCTGAATTTATCAATTCTAGGAGTCTTTTTGTGAAGTCTTTGAGATTTCATAGATACAAGATCATATCATCAGTGAAAAGCAATACTTTCAGCTTTTCTTTCCAGATTTGGATACCATTTATTTTGTTCTCTTGCGTGACTGCTCTGGCAAGGACTTCTAGTACGATGTTGAATAGAATTGGTGAGAGGGCACCCTTGTCTTGTTCCAGTTCTTAGGGGGAATGCTTTTAACTTTTCCCTATTCAGTACGATGTTGGTTTGGGTTTATCACATATAGATTTTATAATTTTGAGGTATGTTCCTTTTATACCTAGTTCATTAAGGGTTTTGATCATAAAATGGTACTGGATTTTTTTGAATGCTTTTTCTGCATCTATTGAGATGATCTTCATTTTTGTTTTGGTTTATGTGGTGAATTGCATTTATTGATTTACATATGTTGACCCATCCTTGCATCCCTGGGATGAAGCCCACTTGGTCCTAGTCGATTATTTTTTTGATGTGCTATTGAATTCGATTTGCTAGTATTTTATTGAGGATTTTTACATCTATATTTGTCAGGGATATTGGTCTGTAGTTTTCTTTTTTTGCTGTGTTATTTCCTGGCTTTGGTATCAAGGTGATACTGGCTTCATAGAATTAGTTGGGGAAGATTCCCTCCTTCTCAATGTCATGGAATAATTTCTGCAGTATGGGTATCAGCTCTTCTTTGTAGATCTGGTATAATATACTTAGGAATCCTTCTGGTCTGGGGCTTTTTGTCATTGTTCTTGGAAGATTTTTTGTCACTGTTTCAATCTCATTGCTTGTTATTATCCTGTTCAGGACTTCTATTTCTTCCTGAGTCTTGGGAGTTTGTGTGTTTTCAGAAATTTGTCCATTTCCTCTTTGTTTTTGAGTTTATGTGCATAGTGATTTTCACAGATTCACAGATATTTTATATTTCTGTGTGTGAGTTATAATAACTTCTTTTTCATTTCTGATTGAGCTTGTTTTGGTCCTTTCTCTTCTATTCCTCTTCTCTCATTTTTCCTCCCTTACTGGACTCTTCTTTTATTATATGATGCTTTGAACTATTTCATTTTTGAGATCATATGTTTCTTATGGATATAAATTTGAGTTGATGCAGTACAACTGACAAAATGCTACTTTTGTGTAGCCATTTAATATCTACTGTATCTAATGACTATCAAAAAAGAGGATATACAAATAATACTAGGTTTAGAGTACAAAAATTCATCTAGTTTTAGCTGAATCTCTGAATGGTTTGGATCATTAGTTACAGATACAATAGGAAAAAAATGCCTTATAAGTATAATATAAAGGATGAAGTCACAAGTATAACATGTTGAAAAAATAAACATTAGCATATCAATATACTTATGTCAGAATGGTTACCTGAAATTTTGATATTTTAAAATTTTGTATGGAAAAATAAATAAGCAGGATTAATCAACCATTAGGTTAGAATTAGTGTTGTGATTGAATGTCTCTGCACAATGAAAGCATCATTTTACATTTAGTTTCAAGAAATCAGAAAGGTAGGATAAGAATTAGACTAAGTTATTAGTATATACTTGCATTCTATTAAAAAATACTGAAAAAAAAAAAACCGTGAAAGGTAAGCCAAACAAGTTGAAATAAGAAAATGTCAAAAATAAGTTTTTTGCAGTTGACAGACTTGGTCAACTGGGAAGCAAAAATAAATCAAGGTAGAATGTTGTACTAGAATAATGGTAGAGCATACATGTGCTAATTTGTTTGTAATCAAAGTCTATGACTATGAAATAACAGAAAAGGAAGTCATCATGCTAATTCTGCAGTCATGACTATGCTTTGATATACTATCAGATTAAATATTTTTTAAAAAAACGTTACATTAATGGAATGTTTAAACTATTTTCAAAATAGAATATCTCATTGCTTATATTAAGAAAAGGGAACCTGACTGGCTGATTAGTTCATTAGCTAAATGTTGCAAGTGGCTTTTTGCAAATAAAGGAAAAATACGTATTTCTAATCTATCCTTTATGTAGTTCACCAGACGATTTTTGGGGTAAGTCCTCTGGACCAAAATGAAGAAGTGAATTTCCTGTCCACAAAAACAAGTCTCCTACCAGCCTCTGCAGGAAGTTTGTGAGGATTACACATAATGTGTGCAAAGTGTTGGCATATAGAAAATGAGCAAAAGTTCTATTCTTTTTGTAAAAACCTATTCTTTTTTTTATTATTTCTGTATATTATGGGGGTACAAATGTTTAGGTTACATTGCCCTTGCCCCACCCCCAGTCAGAGCTTCAAGCGTGTCCATCCCCCAGATGGTGCATATCGCACTCGTTATGTATGCATATACCCAACCCCTTCTCCCCGCTCCCATCTGCCCGACACCCGATAAATGTTATTCCTATATGTTCTTTTTCCTCACATGTTAGGGTAAGCATGATCCCTCATTATTTTACTAACCAGTGTGTCCTCATTAAAAAGAACCATTTTACAATATTCTTTTTCTTTTGTCTTACTTTATTCTTTCTTTTGTGAATAGTTTTGTTATATCCTCCAATACAAAAGCTCTCTCTCTGTTATTAACACTTTTCTGCTCACTATAATGCAATTAATATCTTTCCATTTTATGTTATATATGCTTACCTTATATATGTCCTTTTACTCTTTTTAAAGTTTTTAATGGAAAAAGTAAATACGTACAGAATAATACAATGAACTCCCATGTACTTACTGCCTATTTTCAAAAATTGTTGGCACATTGATAATCTTATTTACTATGTGTGTTTTTTTAATTTTCATTTTCTTATAGAAAGAAATTTTCTGTTGTATTTTGTGAAGTAGTAGTTCATACAAACATTATCGGCCTCATGTAATTTGATTTTATGCATATTCATATTTTCTAATAAACCACATGTTTATTAGACCACAGAAGCTCATGTTTGTATTAAAATATTTACCATACAAAGTTGGTATGCCATACAAAGTTGAAAGCTGGAGTGAATATATCAATGTAAGGCAAATAGATTTTAGAATAAGAATATTGCCAGGAATAGAAAAGAACACTTATTATATATGAGTAAGAAGAAATGAAAACCTAAAAGGGTATGCACCTAATAACAGGGATTCATAATGCATGTAGCCAAAACAGTTGACAGAACTGAAAAGGAAAAATGATGACTCTACAATTATACCTTGAATTTCTATGCAAAACTCTCAGTAACAGATTGAATAAGACAGAAGATAAGTAAGGTATAGAAGAGCTGAACGATGTGATCCAACCAACTTATTCATATTGACATTTATAAATTACCCCACTCAAAACCAGCAGAATACACAATCATTACATGTGCACATGGAAAATTCACAAACACCTAATTATGGTCCATAAAACAAATTTCAATAAAATTAAGGGGATTGAGATCAGTAACAAAGATACACCATTTTAAAACTAGTTTTAAAAAAAGGAAATTAAAGGATGTATTTCTAAATAAAACATGGGTCAAAATCACCAAGGAAATTATAAAATATGTTTAACTAAATAAATCATATATATCAAATGTATCAAAAGTTGTAGTATGCAGCTAAAGCATTGCTAAGAAGAAAACTTATACATGGGCCAGAATTAATAAACTTGATAATCCTGCCTCAGACCAATCAGGATTAAAAACAAAAGATGACAAGACACAAATTATATCAGTAATGAAAGAATGACTATCATTATGTACCTTACAGTTATAAAAAAAGACTACTAAGAGTATAAAATAATGTAAAACAAGACAGTGTGAAATAAATTTGACAATTTAAATAAAATGGGCAGATTCCTTGAAAGACACAAACTACTAAATTCACTCTAGAAGAAAGATATGCCCCAAATAATCTTGTATCAATTAAATATGTTGAATTCACAGTTAGAAATATTTCTACGAAGAAAACTTCAGGCCCAGATGGCTTCAGTGTTGAATTCTACCAAACATTTAGGAAAAAACAACATTAATTCTACACTAACTTTCCTAGAAAATACAGGAGAATGAAAATTCTTCCCAAATAATTTTATGGAGACCATCATTACTCTGATTCTAAAACCTGACAAAAACATTATAAGAAAAGAAAATTACATATTGTCTTTCTCATGAACATAGATATAAAAATCCTTAAGATTTTATCAAATTTCAATTTGAAAGCATAATACAGTATAATTGAGCAGACTTTATCCTAGATGTACAAGTTTAGTTGAAAATTTTAAAACTTTAATAAGTTTGATTTGAAAAATTAAAAAAGATTAAACAAATCAATGTCCATTCATTATGACAACTTTAAAAGTAGAAGAGAACTTCCTCAAACAATATCATCTACCAAAAAACTAAAATTACATCATACTTAATGATTAAAAACTAAACGTTTTACCATTAATTTTGGAAACAATGCAAAGATGCCTGCTTTCACTTCCTTTATTTAACATTCTACTGGCAGTCCTTATTGTCAAAACTCAACAGACAGAAAAGTCATAGAGATTTGAAAGGAAGAAATAAACTTTCTTTTCAGATGAAATATTTGTTTACATAGAAAATCCTAAAGAAAGTACAAAAAAAATCTCAAATTAACAAGTGGACTCAACATAGTTACAGGATACAAGGTAATTTAAAAAAAAATCAATTGTTTCTATATACTAGGTATGAACTGAAAATTAAAATGAAAATATTTATAACAGCATTTTTAAAAATTGAAATATAGATACACTTATCAAAATATATGTAAGACTTGCACACTTGATAAAGAAGACTTAAATAAATGGGGACAAAACACTTTCTCCATAGATCAGACTCAATATTAAGATGTCAATTCTTCCCAAGTTGATCAATATGTTTAACAATCCTAATTGCTTTTTGTAGAAATTAACACATTGATTATAAAATTTCTATGAAAATACAAGGAACATAAAAGCAATAGAATTTTGAAAAAGAAAAATAATTTTGAAGGACTAACATTACTTGATTTCTGGTGTTGCTATAAACCTACTTTAATCAAAATTGTAAATATTGGCATAAGGGTAAACATAGATCAATTGAACAGAATAAAATCCAGAAATAGTCTACACATATATGGTCAATTGATTTTACACAAAAGTTCTGAGGAATTCAAAATATAGGGGGAAAATAGTCCTTTCAACAAATTATACTGGAAAAAAATATTTATCTGCAATAAAAGAAGGGAAGGAAGAAAAGAACTTCATATGTACTTGACAATATACACAAAAATTAACCCCAAATGGGTAGTAATAGGCCCCTTTTTAAGGATTAAAACTATTAATCATCTAGAAGAAATCACAATAGAAAATATTTATGGCATTGGTTAGGCAAACATTTTTATTAATGGATAAGACACACATAGCACAATGTCTTTTAAAAAAGGGATAAGCTTAATATCATAACAATTAAAATGTTTTGCTCCTCAAAAGATGCTGGTCAGAAAGTAAAAAAGTAGACATTAAAAGAATATTTGCAAAACATAAATCTGATAGAGTACTTGTATGCAGAATACACAAAAAAGTCTTTTAACTCAGTAGTAAAAAGAAAACAGTTAAAACTGTGCAAAATATCTGAGTAGACACTTTACAAAGAAAATACATAAATGGCAAAAAATCACATGGAAAAATGTTCATGTCTTTAGACATTAAGGAAATGCAAATTACAAAGGCAATACAAATCACCTCACTAAGATTTCATAAAATACCCACAACAGTGTCTACAATGTAAAGAAGTCCTCCAACATAAAGTGTTGGTGAGGATGTATAGCTGTTAACAATCTTCTACAATGCTGATGGGAATGTAAAATGGTGTGACCATTTAAAAAAAGTTTTATGGTGTCTTTTAAAGCTAAACACAAAATAATCATGCAATCCGTATGTAGGTTTATGTTTGAAAATTCTAATTATATAACTGTTGTAAGGAAATGACAAACTTCAGGAAAATATAGTGAAACAACAAAATGAGGGGGAAAATAATCAGAATGAGAAAGAGAAATCGAAATACTAAAAGTACATTCTGGAGTTGAAAAATACAATGAATAAATTGAAAAATACGATAGAGAGTATCAACAGTAGACCTGATCAAGAAAAAAAAAAAAACAAAACAACTATAAACACAAAGACAGGTTATTTGAAAATATATAATCAGAGCATAAAAAAAGAATGAAAAACAATAAAGAAAGTTATGGGATTCATGATCATCAAAAGAGGAAATTTGAGTTGTAGGTATTAAAGGAAAAGAAGAAAAAGATAAAAAAGTAGAAAGCTTATTTAAAGAAATAATGGCAAAAAACTTTCCAACCCTGGAGAAAGACATAAATATCCAGGCACAGGAAGGTCAAAGGTCTCCAATCAGATTCAATTCAAACAGGACTACCCACAGACATTATGTTCAAATTGTCAAAATCAAATACAAAGAGTATCCTGAAAGCAGTGAAAGAAAAGAAGCAGATAATTTATAAGGGAGTTCCAATATGGCTAACAACAGATTTCTCAGCAGAAACCTCATAGGTCCAAGGGTGCAATCATATATTCAAAGTGCTGAAGAGAAAAAAAACTACTAATCAAGAATACAATATGCAGAAAATCTGTCTTTCAGAAATGAAGGAGAGATAGAGATTTTCCCAGATAAACAAAAGCTGAGAAAGTTCATCACCACAAGACCAGTCTTACAAGAAATGCTACAGGGAGTTGTTCCAACTGAAAGGATGATAGTGAGTAACATAAAAACATCTGAAAGTATAAAAAACTCACTGATAAAGATATTATAATTACATAGTCAAATCCAGAAAATTCTCATACTGTAATGGTGGTCTTTAAAACATATCTTCAATATGAAGGTTAAAAGATAAAACTATTAAAAATAATAGCTATGATAATTTCTTAAGTGTTATGCAATGTAAAAAGATGTAAACTGTGACATCAAAATTTAAAATGTTGTGAGAGAAGTGGTGTAACATTGTAGAGTTTCTTTCTTGTGCTCAAAATTTTTATCATTTTAAAATAACCTGTAATAGCTGTGAGATATTTCTCGTAAGCTTCATAGTAAACACAAAGCAAAAATCTATAGTGGATACACAAAAAATTAAGGCATCAAAGCATACCACTAGAGAAAATCGCTTAACCACAAAGGAAAACAGCAAAAAAGGAACTAGAAAAACAAGAACAAACTAAACCTAAAGTTAGTAAAAGACAATAGTGAAGATTGGAGAATAAATAAATGAAATAAACACTAGGAAATCAATAGAATAAATGAACAAAGTTTAGAGTTGCTTTATTTTGAAAATATAAACAAAAATCAACAAATCTGTAGCAAGATTATGAAAAAGAAGAGAAGACTTAAGAAATTAAAAAGGAGACATTACAACTGACACAAAAGAATCAAAAAGATCAGAAGAGATTATAATGAATAATTATACACTAACAAATTTAATAGCCTAGAAGAAATGAGAAAGTCCTCAACACATACAACCTAATCATTAATAGACACTTTAATCTTCATAAGATTAAATTATGAAGAAATATAAAATCTGAACAGATTAATAGCAAGGAGATTGAATCAATAATTTAAAAGGTCTCCTAACAGAGAAAAGTTGGGGCCTGATGGCTTAACTGCTGAATTTTATCAAACATTGAAAGAGAAGAAAACATAGGGGAAATGACATTGGTCTGGGCAATAATTTTTTTGGATGGGACCACAGAAACACAGGCAACAAGGATATAATCAAGAGTAGAGAGAAAATCTATGGAATGGGAGAAAATATTTGCAAACTATACATGTGATAAAAGGTTAATATCCAAAATAGATGAGGAACTCAATAGCAAGAAAACAAGTAATCTGATTAAAAAATGGGGAAAATATTTGTATAGACATTTCTCAAAAGAAGACATACAAATGGCCAACAGGTATCTGAAAAACTGAAAACATATCATTAATTATCAAGGAAATTGTAATTAAAACGACAATGATGTATCACCTCATGCCTGCTAGAGTGGTCATTACAAAAAAGATGAAAGATAAGTGTTTTCAAGGACGTGGAGAAAAGGGAACACTTGCATGCTGTTGATAGGAATATAAATTAGTGCAGCTATCATGGGAAACAATCTAGAGGTTCTTCAGAAAATTAAAAATAGAACTATTATACATTATGATCCAGTAGTCGACCACTGGGAATATATCAAAGGAAATAGAATCAGTGTCTCAAAGAAACATCAGCACTCCCATGTTCACTGCAGAATTATTCACAATTCCAAGGTATAGAATTAACTTAAATGTCCATTATTGGATGAAGGGGTGAAGAAATTGTATTATATATGTAATAGAATACTATTCAGCCATGAAAAGAAGGAAATCCCGCCATTTGCAACAATGTGGATGGATCTGGAGGATGTTATGTTCAGTGAAATTAGCCAAGCATGGAAAGATAAATACTGCATGATCTGTCTCATATGTGGAATGTACCAAAGTTGGTCTCATAGAAGTAGACAGTAGAATGGTGGCTTCCAGGGGCTGGGGCAATTTGGGTGATTCTGGGCAAAGGATACAAAATTTCATTTAGATGGAAGTAATAAATTCAAGAGATCTATTGTACAACATGGTAACTATATTAATAATATATTGTATTCTTGAAAATGCTAAGAGAATAGATGTTCTGAGCACAGAAAATGATACCTTTTGAGGTAAGGCATATGTTAATCAGCTAGATTTAACTATTGCACAATGTATGTATATTTTAAGACATCCTGTTAAATACACAATTTTGTCAATTTTAAAAAATAAAAAATTAAGTTCTAATTATAAAACAAAAATACTATCCTATCTTCACAACCTATAAGCAAAAAACTCCACACAATTTTAAAAGTTTCCCTAAAACTTATCGAGATTTCACACAAAAGTATAATAATAACAGGTTTCAAAGAACAGTGTAAAAATGATCAAGTTCAACCAATTTTTGATGACTTGTGTTAAATACAAGGGAATGGTGCCAAAGAAACATTATCAAAAGCAGCAACACATTTTTAAAAATCTATTGGGAGGGGAATTGTCTTATTATTGTTTTCTGATTTTGATTCTATTAGACATTCTGCCTTACCTCAGAGTCATACAGAGATTATTCTGTATTTTCTTCTAATCATTTCAATGTCTAAATATGTCTTCTCTGCCTTTCTGTTTATTCTCCACTTCTAGAACTACTATTACATCAATGTTTGGAGCATTTCAATCTGACATTCTGTTTATTAACTTGTTCTTTTATAACTTTCATCTTTTTTTTATAACTTTAAGATCTTTCTACTGTATTTCCTGTGAATCCTTCAGTGCTATCTTCAAATTCACAAATTCTCTTTGTGGCTGGTATAGGGTTTCTTCCATGTGTTGACTTTTAATTCCAAAAGCTACATATATGTATTTATTTTGAGGACTTGTAATGCTTCTTTGTTTTATTTTCCCCTGTTTATTTTATAATTCCCTATTTTTTATGATTATTCCTTTCCTTAAAATCTTTTAGGTTCTGACCGCTTTTCAATAGGGTTGTTTGATTTTTTCTTGCTGATTTTCCTGAGTTCTATATAGATTCCAGTTATCAGTCCTTTATCAGATATGTAGCATGTGAATATTTTCTCCCATTCTCTAGGTCGTCTGTTTGCTCTTGTGATGGTTTCCTTGGCTATGCAGAAGCTTTTTAATTTGATCAGGTCCCATTTATTTATTTTTGTTGTTGCTGCAATTGCCATTGAAGGCTTCTTCATAAAGTCTTTCCTTAGGCTGATGTAGATAAGAGTTTTTCCAACATTTTCTTCTAGAATTCTTATAGTTTCATGCCTTAAGTTTAAGGCTGTTTTCCACCATGAGTTGATTTTTGTGAGAGGTGCAGATGTTGTTTCGGTCTTCTGCATGTGTCTATCCAATTTTCCCAGCACCATTTATTGAATGAGGATTCTTTTCTCTAATGTATATTTTTGTCTGCTTTGTCAAAGATTAGATGGTTATATGAGGATGGTTTTATGTCTGGGTTCTCAGTTCTGTTCCATTGGTCTATGTCTCTGTTCTTGTACCAGTACCATGCTGTTTTAGTTACTATAGTCTTGTAGTATAGCTTGAAGTCTGGTAAATTGATGCCTCCAGATTTGTTCTTGTTGCTTAAGATTGGTTTTGCTATACAGGGTCTTCTCTGGTTCCATAAGAAGCATAGAATTATTTTTTCTAGATCTGTGAAAAATGACATTGGTATTTTAACATGGATTACATTGAATCTGCAGGTCACTGTGGGTAGCATAGACATTTTAACAATGTTGATTCTGCCAACTCATGACTATGGTGTGGTTTTCCACCTGTTTATGTCCTCTGCTGTTTCCTTCCTTAGCGTTTCATACTTCTCCCTGTGGAGGCCTTTCACCTCCTTAGTTAAATATATTCCTAGGTATTTTATTTTCCTTGTTGTTATTGTGAAGGGTATTTAGTCTTTGATTTGCTTCTCAGTTTGACTGTTGTTGGCATATAGGAAGCTCTGACTTGGGTGGGGCAAAGGCAATATACGTAACATAAACATTTATACCCTTGTAACATAGTGAAATAAAAAAAATTCAATAAAAGAAAAAAAATAAAATCTTTTACGTTTTAAAAATATAATTTAAAGACATCTTCAGGTTTTTATGGTACTCTTTATATTTTATTGGGCAGGAGTTCATTCCCAACTGTTTAGTATATTGTATGTCTTAGTGTTATACCTCAGTTAAATGGACTAATTTCACAAAAAAATTACAAAATAACACCCATACAATTAGTGAAGACTGACTGAACATTCTGACCAGCATTCACCTAATTGGTAGAAAAGAAAAACAAGGACACTGAAAAACCCCAGCTCTACCACTAGTTAAGAATGTATATAGCCTTTTCAAGAAATAAACAACAGTTTCTGTGTTACTGAGTGCTGCTGGAAGACTATATCTCAAAAATAAGTAATAAGTCAGCCAGCAGTAGAGCCATATACATTCAATCCGCTGTGCAATTTGTAGCACTTCTCTAGCACTGTGATAGCTGTGTTTGTTTATTTTCTCTTTTTTCCCCCTTTCCACAAAGTAGAAAAAGGTGTCTTGCACTGCCTTGATTGCAAAATCCTCCCCTCACTTGGCAGGAATGGCTGGTAGGAGAATAAGAACTTTGGAGTCCTGGCCAACAGTCTGGGGAAACAGCTTGATAGTGTCCATGACAAGGCCAGATGGAAGAAGTTTGAGGATATAGTGGGGTCTCCAAAAATTAGCGACCATGGTACTTGAATAACATTCATGTGAAGCCAAACAAGTTTGCTATTTCAGTGTTCTAAGTTCACAAACTATGCATTTTAAATAGTTGGTGGTTTACCACATTTTCTATTATTTTAGGTGGTAGATTTTAAAAGCTTGTATCACTAGGTGATTTCTTTAAATGGAACCAGTATAACTATAAAACTGTATTTTCCTGGCTTTAAAACTAATATGTTTTGTTTCTGTCTGTATAGAAACTAACTTTTGAATTTTTGGCCATGCTGAAATATCAGTTACAGTTGGATTATAGAATTAGTTGAGCTTATTTCGTGGTTACCTAGAACTCTGCCTCTACTATGGATTTTAATAAAAAAATATTCCCTGCCTGCGACACAATAACAATCTTATTTTCATGCCAAATTAAACTATCAATATATGTGTTTTAGATATTTGCAGAATATCCATGTGATTTTCATGTTTACTACTCACATTTTACTGTGTAACATTGTAACACATAGTCTAAAAAGATGAAATGAACGCCACTGTTGCAAACATTCAACAGTACAAGAGGAAAAAATTAAATCCATGTGACCACCTGGCTCATTGGGTGTTCTGATTGGCTTCCCTTTTATATGCTATTATGATCCATTTAGTGCAACATTTTTCTACATATTAAAAAAATGCCTCCTCTTGCCACTTGGATAGAGGAAGAAATGTTAATGAAATTCCAGTCAAAATCCTTTGCTCAGTCTAATTCATGGAGTTTACTACTTTCTTGACTCACTAGGTAGTGAAATTTTAATGAAGTCTTTTGTAATTAGAATTCATATATATTCAAAATATGACTCCAGCATGGCAGCATTGGAAAGAATTTTCTATCCTCCATGACTCAATCTATCTGAGACCTCATGTTGTGAATTTAAAGGATCATTTTTCTAAATTTTTCTGTATTTGATGTGACCGTGTAGCAGTACTATATTCATGGTTGATCTATGATGAAGATCACCAAAGCTGGCTCTAAAAATTTCCTCCCACCTACTTGCACAGTTTTAATTTGAAGTAATGCCCTTCTAACCTATGTCCACACATTCTGAGCCATTATGCTAAGCGCAATGACAACATTCTTTCCTTTTATCCTCACAATTACCAAATGAGGTAGTTAGTATTAAAATACCCATTTTTAGAAATGAAAAATATGTAGTTTTGAAAGACCAAATGACTTGCCTAAGGTCATCGATCTAGTGGTAACTGCTTAAATTGTGATGAATTCCTGATCTGTTTTATTCCAACAGTTCTCTATGCTCAGACATATGCTAGAAATACAATTCTGTGAATTCTCCTACTGACAAGCTGAGAAACCCTCAAGACAGTTTTGTGTAGTAGTTTAGAGTACATTTTCCTATAATAGTCACATTAATTATAATGGAATCTTGGTTTGAACAAACCAGATATAATATCTACTGAGAGGAAAAGTGTGGACATTTGAGTATAGACTAGATATTAGATAATATTAGGGAATTATTAATTTTCTCAGGTGGGTAATGATATTATGGAAATGTAATAGACTGCATACTTAGGAAATTCATGCTGAAGCATGTAGAAATCTCATGTTGTCCATAATTTCAAATGCTTAGCAGATACACACATGCATAGATATATAGACATAAAGCAAATACGGTAAAAATGTTATCAGGTGGTCAGTAAGCAGGCATTTACTGTACAATGCTTTCAATTTTTTGTGTGTTTATAAAGTTTCACAATATAAAGTTAGGCAAAGGAAGAAAAAGTAGAAGAGGAGGAGGGGAAGGAGTGGAGGAGGAAAGGGAAGGAGGAGACAGGAAAGACGGAAGAAAGGGGGAAAAGAAGGGCGAGGGGGAGGGTGGAAGAAAGGATACTACCCGTAAAGACATAATTCCTCAGCTTGAATTCTTCTCTACCACTTACTATCTTGAGAAATATTATATTATATTTAAGGATTTCAGTCCCTTCTATGCAAAATGGTGATAACAGTAATTACTTTTATGAGGAGTCAGCATTTAGTGGCTACAAAACACATCTTAATTATTATTCATCATTCCCAAAAGATTATTAGCATGCGACTGTCAATACAGCCCATTTCTTTGTTTGTTTGTGTTACCTGGAATCTCTTTCAGAACTAATCTAGAATGCACCCTTACAAAACAAAGCTAAAGTAATAAGACTATAACTATGACTGTCTATAGGAAGGTTTTGTTTTTTTGTGAACAAATTATATAAGAACCAGAGTTGGTGGTTCTTGCATTCTGCTTAATGTAAAATTCAAAAGTTTCACTTACAATTCTTATAACAATCCTGATATAAAACTTATAATAGATAGGAAACCTCTAACTATAAAGGAAAAAAAGTCCTGAATCGGGTAATTTAGGCATCGTTTTGATGACAATGATGACAACAGCTTAAGCTGAGTGTGAGATCACTTCAAATGAGAATATGAATATCAGCTAGTGGTTTCTGAGTATTTGAAAGTATAATTGATAAAGCTTAAAACATAAAATGAACTCATAAAAGCATTAAAGAAGTTTAAATCATTCTATAAAAATAAGTATTCTGTTTCTGTTTTAACTTATCACAATTAAATCCGGATTTTCTCATAGTAAATTTTACCTATTGTTTCTTTATCAACATCCTTCAAGATTTTTTTGCATTTGTATATTTGGTGACATTTACATAAATATGCATAACTAACAATAATCACTAAAAATGTCACCTTCAAAATATTCTTACTATTCTCATTGTGTTCACTTTGTTTTAAAAAATAATTTATACAACTTTGTAGGAAGCCTTATCAAGATTTTCTCTGTCTTCTAACTGATAAAGCAGGCTTCCCTGTTTCAAAATTTAATCAAGGCATTGTTTAAAATTAAAATCCCTAAATATTAATAATTGTAGCCACAGTTAAGATGCCTGTAACAAGTCCTTTTTCTGTCACTCTCCCAGCATTCTTTTGCTCCCCCACCTCTTCTTCCCTCTCAACAATCCCTACTTTCCCTTTGGAAACTCCCCAGCCCATAACCTAATCTAAGCCAGTCAGTAAATTTCGTATCACTGGCTACAGGGACTGAACGACCTCAGCCAATCCAAGTCGAAGGAACCCAAAGGGTTTGCTGTTAATGCCAGGAAAGCGCTTGTTCACCCTCTTGTTCATGTGTCCAATTAAACAGCACCAGAGCTGCTGAAGGTTGTCTTGGATCCCCAGAAGCAGTCAGTTACAAAATAAAGACGAATTGTGGAAGTTGGAGCATGGAGGTGGAAAGAAACCAGGCCTTAGATAGCAAAGTAGTACCAAATGATTACCTGTGTCTGAAGTCAGCAATACCTCTAGATATTTTGTTTACAATAGGCAAAATAAAAAAGTTCTTCATGGTTTCTGATAGGGGAATCTGATTTCTGTTATTTATTAATAGAAGGGCATGTCATGAGATATCTTCTGTGGCAGCTAGCATAAGCCACATGGCTTTGGCCTCCCATGCAATCAGAATGTTATTGAACCTGAACTTACTTGAAAACTCTTAAAAACTCAAGTGTTGAGTCAGGAGTAAACCAATTCCTCCAAAGAGAACAGTTTACTTTCAATTTATAATTCAAAAATTTATGAACATCAAAGGCCATGACTAGAAAATAAATATTATTTTGATGGTATGCCACCATCAGCAAGCTGCTTGGACCCACCATTCCCCTTTTGGTTTTAACTTTGCATTTTTGAAACCAATATTAACATAAGTAATGAGCTTTTGCATAAGCTTCTAATCAGAATAATGCGAATCAGTGTTTTGTTTTGGCAAGTGCCTGACCACTATATTAGTTGGCATTATAATTTAGGGTTGAATCAGAGGACGTCAAAGGCTTGCCTTTGTACCTTTGTATCTAACTGTGTGCATGTATCTAACTATGAATCTAACATGTATCGAACTAGGTATCCAAATATATATCTTCAAGTGGGATGGGCCCCTCAATTTTGTTTCTGCTCAGCTTTGATGTAATTATTTCCTTTAAATCTGCTCAGAAGCAAATGCAGAGAAACAGTTTTCTGAGAATTGGCTCAGAAATTCATTAGGATTGGATAATACTAAAAAAAAATTATTGAACTAGATGCTGTTTAATTTACTTGAGCATGACTATTTTGTGATACCTTTATATGAGGTAAAAGACATTTTTTGTTTCCTAAGCAGAAAACAGCCTCATTGAAATATCTGTCTTTTTCTTTCTCGATTCTTCCCTCCTCCCTACCCCTTTCTATCCCCATAAGACTTAAATCAGTCTATAATCTGTCCTGCAGTTCTATGTGCTATATGATAAATGCGCTAATAACCTTGAATTCTTTCCAGCCCTCCTTGGCTTCAGATCACAGGAACCTTCCTTGGACGGGAAAGAAAATGGACTCTCAAAGATTAGAATTACTACTTAACAGATACACAGGAGCCAAAACCCACAGGCCATTGAGATTAAAAAAAATACTGACTGCTGTGGTATCTTCTACCTTCCAGTGTAATCAAGAGTCACTTCCCCATCTCTGACTCAGTTATGCAGCTGGAACCTTGTTTATAAAGCATGCTTTGAAGTTTTCTATTTTAGGGTCTCTTTTATTTTAATCTGAGTTCAACTTCATAATTGTTCATTAAAACACCATCAATGAACTCTTATGTTTGAATTCTAAGTTAAATGGGCCACTTGGGGGTACTGTGCAATAAAGCCAACAGAAACAGAAACATAGCAAAGGGAAATATAATCACCATTAACAGCCCGAATTTACAGAGGGACCCAGATATCCTGGGTGGGCCCAGGATCTTTGTGACTATCAGCTGCTATCCTAAGAAGAGAGGTAAGAAGAGAAGAAGAACATTGCAGTGACTTTACTTAAAAGTATCTAATGATAATGAAACTTTTTTAAAAAACCTGATCAATTATCTGTGGTTTTATTTTTCTCTAATTGTTTATTTGAACTACATAGATCTGTATGAATACGTTTGTATTATACACATACTATATATATACACACACACATACACAATCTATACACACTATATACACACCTATATATACTATACACACATTTTTATGTATACTATACCTATATACTATGTGTATATATGTGTGTATGTATAGTTTGTATACACACACCACACACACACACACATAAAACTCAGTTTGATATCTTAAGTTTCAACTGTGATGGCTAACCTTCAAAACAAAACAAAGCATGCAATTAGCAGTGACTGGAATTGAGTTAATGATATTTTTATGAGAGTATCATTAACATGTTTTTATTTTAGTGTCTCCATTCTTTCTATAAATATTTATTAGAGGCCAATTCTGTATCAGATTTTATGCTGGGTACTGGATATAAATTAAATATACTCTCCTACTATTGACTCATATAATTCTACCAAATATTACCTTTTTAAAACTAATAAGTTATTATACTTTTACAAGGAAGTTTAAAAAATATTTCTTCAAGTTAGGCAAGTATTCCTAATTTTCCAAATTAGGAAACTAAGACTCAAAAATGTAGAGTGACTTGTTGAATGTTTAAAAAAAAGAAAACCTGAGTTCCCATCTTATTTCTTATCTTTTTTATTTCAGAGTATTATGGGGTAGAGATGCCTTGATTACAAAAATTGCCTTTGCATCACCCAAGTCAGAGCTACCAGCATGCCTGTCCCCCAGTGTGCACTGCATCTGTTAGGTGTGAGTTTACCCATCCCCTCCTCCCCAACACTCTGAATGTTACTTTCCATATGTGCCCATTAGTGTTGATTAATTAGCACCAATTTAATGGTGAGTACATGTGGTGCTTGTTTTTCCATTCTTGTGATACTTCACTTAGAAGAATGGGCTCCACCGCCATTATAATACAATAGGTAGTTCACCAATTGTTTTTCATGGCTGAGTAGTACTCCATGGTATACATATACCACATTTTATTAATCCACTCATGGACTGATGGGCACTTGGGTTGTTCCCACATCTTTGCAATTGTGAATTGTGCTGCTATAAACATTCAAGTGCAGATGTCTTTTTTGTAGAATGTCTTTTTTTCCCTTTGGATAGATACCCAGTAGTAGGATTGCTGGATCAAATGGTAGTTCTATTTTTAGCTCTTTGAGGTATCTCCATACTACTTTTTTGTAGAAATTGTACTAGCAGTCCCAGCAGCAGTGTATAAGTGTTTCTATCTCTCCACATCCACACCAACATTTATTGTTTTGGGACTTTTTGATAAAAGCCATTCTCACTAGAGTTAAATGATATTTCATTGTGGTTTTGATTTGCATTTCCCTGATGATTAGAAATGTTGAGCATTTTTCATGTATTTGTTGGCCATTAGTCTATCTTCTTTTGAAAAGTTTCTGTTTATGTCCTTTGCTCACTTTTTAATGGGATTGTTTGATATTTTCTTGCTGATTTTCCTGAGTTCTATATAGATTTTAGTTATCAGCCCTTTATTGGATGTATAGCATGCAAATATTTTCTCCCATTGTGTAGGTTGTCTATTTGCTCTAACGATGGTTTCCTTGGCTGGGCAGAAGGTTTTGATTTGATCAGGTCCCATTTATTTATTTTTGTTGCTGTGATTGCTTTTAGGGTCTTCTTCATAAATTCTTTGCCTAGGCCAATGTCTATAGGAGTTTTTCCAACATAGTAGTTGGATGGGAGAACTCAGATTTTCTGATTTTCATAATAGCATTACCTTTGGGTGGGAAAGCCATCATAACTGTAAGTAAGGTAAATATTTGAAATATGTAAACTTTCATAAAAATAATGAAAAATAATTGGCTCAAAAGTTTCCCCCTTGCGTGAGTTTTCACTATCTTTTTTTTCTACACACACACACATACACACACAAAGATTTTGTGTATTTGTTCCATTTCTAGAAGCTCCTTTCTAGAGCATTCTGGTAAGAAGTCAACCACATGAGGAAGAGAATCAAAGCAGAAATCAGCCAGTTAGGAGAAATGGAGAAAAGGTTTTGAGCAGCTGCTGTGTGGGAGAGGGAGAAGCAGCTTAAAGAAGCCTAAGGTCTGTATTTCTGAGGCTTCTGGAGTTAGATATTTTTCTCTGAATGTGACACCACTTAGAGATTGAACCACATGGGGCTAAGAATTATAATCAGGTAATAGCATAACAGCAGATGAGAACATTGTAAAGCGTAGTATTATTAACAAGAGGTCACGGTGCATTGGTGCCCAAAAACTCAACTCTGGTTTGACCTCCAGGAGGTCAGCTATTGCTCCTGGAAGCTGGCAGGCCTTCCTCCACCTTACGTAAAACCAAGATATGCAAGGTAGTTTTTAACAGGACAGCACTATTCATATGTTATCTCTGGATTGCTTGCCTGGCCTGGTTTTTTAAGCTCTACATTCACATTTGTTCCCTATTCTCTAAGTTTCTGACCTGAGACTATCTTTCTGTTTTGTGGGTCTGGGTGTCAATGCTCACAGGTTTGCTCAGCACCACTTCCCCAGGCTCAAGCATTTGCCATCCTAGACTGTAATATCTCCCACCCACTCTGACTGTCCAAGGATTTCCCTAAATCAGCCTAGTGCCTGAAGGGAAGGGGTTGAGGGGATACTTTTCTACACTACCATAGGATAATTTCTGAAGAATAATATTCAATTACAGAAAAATTAAAAACCGCCATCATTTGCTGCCATACCATGCACTATGAAGCAACACACAATTTCTCTTGGATAAACTATGTGCGAAATCAAAGCTTATGAAGAGTATATGATAACGTTATTGCTACAAAGCAGAGACACAATTTGAAGCACTGAGTTTTGAGAAAATACTCCAACACAGAAAGCTTTCTACCTACCAAATAAGAAACTTAGACATAAATGCAAAATTTTCTCCTTGCTTTTGGTTTCCTGCTTAAATCTTTTGATTCTTTTTGTTGAATTCACTGTATCAGAGAATGAATTGCAGTTTCTGACACCCCGATGATATACAGTAAAATGTGCCCTCACTTCTAGAATTACGGTCTCAACCTAGCACCTAGAAATGTGCCTCATTTCTAACCTCACATTTTCTCTTCTATGTTTCAGAGGCATTTCAGGTTTAATTTTTCCAAATCTGACCTCTAGAACTTCATTCCCCCAAATTTTTCTCTTTTCTATCTTTTGTGTCTAAGTAAATGACATACCTATTGTTCCACACATGCTCAGAAAATTGTGTTCTGTCTTTACAATTGCCCTCATAAAAATATATTTTACTTCCAAACAGTACTTCAAAATCATTCGCTTTTCCCAATCTCCATTCTAATTCCAGTCAGTCCTGTATGTCCTGGACTGTACAGCAGGCTCCTTCACCACTTCTCCCCTTCTATGTACTCCTGCCTCCTTCAAGCCATTGTCCACATACCAGCAAGGGGGTCTTAAGTTCTGATGGCCTTCCCTGCTGAAACTCTTTCATAACTCCCTGTTACATGTTGAATATGACACACGTCTTAAACATGGTCCTCAAAGCCTTATATAATGTGTCCCTTAACATTCTCTCCATCCTCATTTTATGATATGCTCCCAGGAGCTTCCTGCAATCCAGCATGCTGATTTTCTTTCAGTTATTTTAAAGCACTCGACACTGTCCCTCTGTTGTCCTTAGGCCATGTGTTCCTTCTGCCTGGCACCCTCTTCTCCTCAACGGTCTTCAAGTCTTCACCAGGCTAACTTAAAAGACCACTCCCTGACACCTGTACTTCATGACTTTTTAGTAGTTTTGACTGGTAATTCTTGCTGGAAGATATTCTCTAGAAAACGAAGCCACTTACTTGGTCCATGCAGTGGGCAGGCCACAAGTCCTAAGCAATTAATGCCTGCCCCCCCATTCCCGAACAGCCCTTAACCAATGACTGACAGTGGCAGCTACCTCAGTTCTCTAAACTCTCAGCTGGGACGAGGAGTGTTGTACTTTATCTCTGAGCGTTTCTAGAGCGACGGAGCCCCAATTGTCCAAGTAACCTGTTTAATAACATACCTTGAAAAGGATTTCTTGTCTCCCCTGTTTTACAACGCATGTCGTCTATTAGTACACCTCCCAAACATGCTTTATGTGCCTTCATCCCTGCCTTGCTTCGACTTCTGGAAGACTCAAGCATAGGCAGAGGACATTTCATAATGAAGACAGAACCATTAATTAAGTCATGTATTCATAAAACATAACTAGGAACTATATTTTACTCATTATGCATGTTCTTATGTAAAATGAAAAATACTGACAATTCTAGAATTATTCAGTAGTAATTCCTGTGTAATCTGCAGTTATTCAAGTCTCTGTGTGCAAATACATGTGTTTATGTGAGTAGATGTGTGACTGTTTTAATTATTTATGTGTTAAATGTGTGGCTGTTTTAATTATTTATGTGTGTGAAAATATGAATTAACTAAGACTATTTTATCTAATTATTGATGGGCATGCATGTCTATATCAACATGTTTGCGTGAGTTACCTGTGTGACTGACTACTTTAAGAGTGTGATTACTTATATTTTTTATTTCTTTAATAATATTATTTTGGTTATCTCATGCTAGGAAAACAAAGTTTGGAAACCATGCTAAATGCACTTTAATTAATAACATACTGCATTGATAAAACAAAGTAGATATAGTATTGAACTATTGAGTACCAGGTGGCCAAGCGACTGTTTTGATTTCTTGTATTTCTAGATTTGTCTCCAAAGGCAATGGAAAGCAGTTGATAAAAGGCAGAAGCTGCATAGGGACCACTTGAGTAGAACGTGTCAAAATGCTCTCCAAATGAATGGTTGTGGCTATTGTTTGCACTCTCCATTGATTGGCAGGCCAGGCTGGTCTTCAAAAGTACTCCCAGGTTAGCCTTCAATACAATAAGGAAACTCTATGTTTCTGATGCTCATCTTTAGATGTTTGTTGACTTTGGAGAACTTGGGTGTGGTCATTTGTAAATGAGTTAGTGATATAGACAGAAATAATAGACCATCCTTTAGTATAAAGTTAACAGGGATAATCTATGGCACCTTTCCACAAAAGCAGTATTTTACTACATATTTCTAATTAAATATCTACCATTAAAGATTTACTATTTTGCCCTTTAAGCCTAACTGGATAGATTTTAAGTGAAATTGTTTCTTTAAGTTTAAATTTCTTATTTGGGTTGATTCTCCCTATTCTCAAAGGGCTTACTTTTCCCTTCCTTCCACTTAAATTGAATATTGAGAAGCCTGCATGTGCCAAGAAAGTTGGGGAAGGAACTCTGGCACCTGTGCTGTGCTTTCTTAGTGATGTATGGTGCTCTGTGCTGGGCCATTGGAGTTCCAGTGCTGCATGGTACATACTAATTCCTGGACACCATGAGCTGATATCTACTAATGTGTGTCTTACTCAGCTGGTCTTTTGGACTGTCACACCAGCACTCATCATGAAGTTTGGAGTTCCTAAAATATTTACCCAGTGATAAATTCCTTATTATGGATCCAAACTTCAATTACTCCACTGATTTTCTTAGCACTGCAACATCTCCACCCTGGACATGTGGAAATTCTGGGCACACTATTTGCAGGCTGGGAAGATTAGAGCTCTATCTCAAGTCCATGAGTATAGACACTGCCACCTGTTCTTGCTCTTTCATTCCCACACCATGCTGGACATGGCAGCAAAGTGTAGCATCAGTTGAATGTTGCTAGTGTCTTCCTCAACTTCTCTAGGCTTTCTTTCATCATATTTGTGATCCGCCCTCTAGTTTTTCTTAGCTTTTTTGTTTTATTATTCTTCTCTAAAGCAAACTTCCCATATGAAATATCCTTTGTTTATACTACACTTTGATTTACTGTTATGTTAAACTCTATACTTACATTCATCAAGGGTTTTTTAAATATAAGTATGTTTGAGTTTAGAAACTCACTTTTTTCCTCAACAAAGATTGGTTTTCAAGAATATTTTCTAACTATAATTCAAAGATCATTTGGGAAATCAAGATTTGAGCATGGACTCTACTTTATTGCAACAAAAACACAAATGCTCTTAAAGCGATGGGTATCTCTGACTGAATAGGAGAAAGATCACATTCAAGAAAGAAAAAGCACATTAGTATATTTCAAAAATATTATCTGTATTATTTTAACAACAAATCACACAAAGATTCACAGCACTTCCATACCCCTACCTAGATTTCGAAGGTTGTTCACTTTGGGATGAAATAGTGTTTCTCAAAATGTTTTTGTTGTTCCAACTCTCCTTTTTCTTGTCCATTGACAATAATTAATGTAATTCTACTTTCACAAATTACAAATGAGACCATAGGCCTTTCCTTAAGTCATACAGGACTTTAGTAAAAGAGCTAAAAATTGTCTTTTCCATTATTTAATTACTAAAAGCAACCCACATAAAAATCTACTAGAGAAAATTTATGAGAAAAAATAGCAACCATGATTTTTTTAAAAATTTTCAGAAAGCAGTGGTTTGTTACAAGGTTGACTGTTAGTTTTGGTAGATGACGTGATTTGGAAAGGTGAAATAGTCATTGCAAAATTGAGAGGCTTGATTTGTTGTTAATAATGCACTCAACTGTTTAGAACAAATGGCAATTGGCTATCCAGCTATCCACTAGAAAAAAAGGCATGATATTAGAGATTTGGGGGCAAAAATGAAGATCTAAAAATAATTTATAGTTTTACTCAAATGCATTTTTTATGAAATTGTGGAGTGTGATCACATGAAAAAATTTACAGTTTCTCTAGGGAATATTAATTCATTTCCCTTGCCAAACTAGGTTTTTATTTTTCCTGTTCCTAGTTAACCTTGCTCCTCAAACAGTCAAGAAATATGCAGACCAAAGAAAGATGATCTCCTAGACTCATCATAATTATGAAAACATACTTTTTAATATTGATTTGCATTTTACAGTCATTTAGGGCCTGATACATTTTGAATTTCACCTCAAAGCTAAGTAAGTCAAGAAGAATGGCTCTTTTCATTAGACAATGGAAGTGTATTATGTTTCTCATAATGTCAAAAACAAAAAGCCAGCAGTCATGTATTTGATGAATAGCAGATCACAAAGCTCTTTTAATCATGTCATTTAAAGAAAAGTCTTTACTTTCTTGTTACATCAAAACTATAAAACTACTTCATAAAATCCAAATGCATATACTCCAGAATTAAAGCTACTATATTATGTTGCCCCTCAGTAATTTAAGACAAATGTTTCTCATAGTATACATATACATTTTAATTTACCTTTTGAAATTGAATCTTGTGCCCAGAATGTGCACCAAAAATAAAATATTTGTTTCAGTAAAGCCTGGGATATTTAAAGAAATTAAATTGGATTTCATTGATATTGTGCTCTGAGCCTGAAAAAGCACCTAATATTTCTATCCTTTATTATATTCTCCTGATAATTCATTTGAAGGCATATCTACAAAAGATACAGCATGTTAAATGGAAACAGGATAAGGGAACTAGTATGCTAGGGGAATAGAGGACCCCAGTCTTAAGTAATTATTCCTGAATAGGGTTTAGGACCATCCAATAAAATCTTTCTACATTTGGCATCTTTAAGATAATTTAAAACATAGGCAACCTTAGATTGACACGGAGGCATTTAGGTAAATTGATTTCCATGGACTAGTGCAGAACTTTTAAGGAAAAAACAGAAATTAACATCAATTGTCCATTTGTTCTAATTGTGCTTTTAAAGTGATCTGTCAGTGAAATAACTTCGTACAGCATCAAAGCAATCTTGTTCAAAGACTGTGAGATGATACATCCTGTTATATCCTTTTTTTCCCCTCTCACACAAAACTGGGGCATACCAAGGGGGTCCTAAATGAGAAGACAAATGGGAAGAAAACGTATAAATGCCTAAATGTTTAGAGGCATGTGTTCTTAAATAACCTCCACTTGGCTATTGAAGTGCCTAAGCAGTAAATGCATAAAACTGATGATGCTCATGGTGGCCATGGCACAAAATCATAAAAACACAACAGCAGGACCTGGGTGGTCCTAGGGGCAGAGGGACGTTACGGCAAGTTATGCAAGGAAAACCTTAGATCATACTGCTTCAGGGAGCTGAAGAGCCACATCGTAAAACCAGTCTGAGCCCATAATAAAGTTGGAAGGAAACTTCCTAAAATACTTAATATCTAAAATACTTAACATCTAAAACATCTTTGAGTGAGCTCTATTATGGAACCAAAACCAAAACCTGTAGGCTGGAAGTAAGGTCCAAGCAATAGTATGCAAATCGCCTACAAATAGGGGTAGGGGTAGATCAGGTAAACATTCTTGAACAGATGACATACTGTTTAATGTATGACAGTAAGAACCAAGATAATATTTCTCCTTAGTTCATTCAATCATTCATGCAACACATATTTATTTACTGAGTGCCTACTGTATACCTGGTACCATTCTAGACCCTGAGAATATATTAATGATCAAAAATTACAAAAATCATTGCCTCATGGAGATTACATTTTAGTGGTCAGGGTTGGAAAATAAATTTCTCAAATGGGGGTAAAATAAATGTGAGAGGTGGTTATAAATGCTATGGAAGAAACAAAGCAAATCAAGGAGGATAAGAAGTTTGAAAGAAACAAGATATAATTTTATCAAGAATGTTTCATTGACCCGAAGGAGGTAAGTAAGCCATGCAGATCCACCTTTGGGAAGAATTGTCTGGACAAAGAACATTAGGGGTAAAATCCTGATGCAAGAGTATGTCTAGCTTCTTTGGGAAAGCATAAGAAGGCCAATTGATTGGAATGGAGCAAAATAGGTAGGAGACAGAATGGGTTTAAATGATGTAGAGCCTTGCAGGTTCTTCTAAGAATTTTGGATATCACATGGAATGAGATGAGAGACTACTGGAAGATTTTCAGTATATAAGTAAGGTGATTTTTTAAGGGACCACTCTGACTGCTATACAAAGAATAGATTATAAGGGGGCAAAAATAGAAATAAGAAATCTATACAGGGTGATATAGCAACAATCAAGATGCGAGAAGACGGCAGCAGGAGATAGTGAAGGAGATGGTGAGAGGTGATCAAATACCAGAGCAGGATTTCTCAACCTTGGCACAAATGGTATTTTGGGGTAAATTTTTGTTGTGGGAACTTCTCTGTCATTGCAGGATATTTATCAGCATTCCTGGTCTTTACTAATTAGATATCATTAGCAACCATCTTCCCCCTCAGTTGTGGCAACCAAAAATGTCTCCAAACATTTCCAAGCGTACCCTCAGAGGAAAAATCAACCCTGTGGAATGACTATTCTAGATACATTTCACAGGCAAAGCCAAAAACGATTGGAAAGAGATGAATCAAGTATGATTCATTAGTTGGAAGACAGTCAAACTTTCGTCACCATGAGATAAAACATAGAGCAGCACGAATAAAACAAATAATCCAGAGTGTGTGTTGGTGGGCACTGTTCAATGAGGTCACCCAGGAAGTACCGAGGGGACCGCCATACTACATATATCTGATTTATTAGGTAGCTCCCAATAACTGAAGCCAATTTTCAACTTGTGGAAAGGGAGAAAGAAAATATGGAGATCACACAACATCAACTTTAAGAACATGAAGTTGAAATTGCATGCTTTACTTCCATGCATATCTCATTGGAGAAAGCCTAGCATATAGCTACATGTCACTGCAAGAGATCTAAAATGCATTCTTGAGCTGGGAATATACATGGCCAGTCAAAACATGAGTAGCATCAGGTGTCGGGCAGGTGGGAGGGGGGAGGAGGTTTGGGTATATATACACATCTAACGGGTGCGGTGCGCTTGAAGCTCTGACTATGGTGGGGAAAAGACAATAGATGTAACCTAAATATTTGTAGCCTTGCAATATACTGAAATAAAAACAAATAAATAAATAAAAACATGGGTAGCGAAGAGTCTATAACTAAATGAAAGGATTACAAATCGGGTGTAGTTAGCTGTCTCTGCCAATAATGTCTCAAAACCTTCTTGGTCTGATCAACTGGAAGTATCCTGTTGCCTTCCTAGGAAAAATTTTGGTGAGGCATGTTTGTTCAAGATGGTGGTGGTGCCAGAGGAAACCAAAAGCTGAGTTTTGAACATATTAAATTTAAGATGCTTATTTGACACCTAAGCAGAGATATTCACTAGTTCAGGACAGAGTTCTGGAATAGAAATTTAAATTTGGGAACACAAGCTTGTGCAATGAATATGCTCACCAAGGGAGGATGTGTGTGACTAAAGAATTCTAAAAGGTAAGTTTTAGGATCCTCTGATGATTACAATTAAGGAAGAACCAATACATGAGACTGAGAAGTAGCAGCGAGTAGAAAGAAAATTGGTGGAGTGTCCCAGAAGCTTAGTGAAAAAATGCTTTAAGAAAAAGAAAATGATTGATTATGTTAAACCTTGCTAAGTCAGTAAGATGAAGATGGCAAACTAAGCATGGTGATCTTGGAAAGAGTAATTTCGGCATAATGGTAATTGTGAAAGGGAGTCAAGAGAAAATGTGAGAAGAGAACTGGACACCACTGTCATGGCAACGTATGCGAGGAGTTAGGCCGCCAGGTGGAGCAGAAACGTGAACAAGAGGCGGGGGCTGGGGGGGTAACGTACAGAGGTTTTACCAGCAAATTCTACAGCATGCTTGAATACTAATGTAAAATATCCAGAAAAGAGGAGGAAATTTATAATAACTTTTGCTATTTTTTCCAGTATCTCAAAGCTTAACCAGCATGAGTTCTACAATAAACACCATTTTATTCATTCTTTTTTAATTTAAAAGGTTATATACCATGGAAAATTCTGTATTTTCATTCAGAAAATGACATACATGAAGTCATAATACTTGTATATATTGAATTCTATACAAGAAATATTTGAAATAATAAGGTTGATAGTCAATGTGTTCTAGCACGGCCATCTATTAATACGACTAGACAGTCTCCCCTAATCTGATCATCTTTGTATCTAGCTAAATGCTGCTTACAACGGACAAAACTAAATTGTAAAACTACAGAAATTATGGATGTCCATGAATAGAAAGAGAGATAACATGCAAGTATTAACAAAATGAAGACTGATATAACTATTTTAATATAAAAATATGGCAAAAGAAGGTTGATGCATAATGGAGACAGTTCAAATTGTTTAGAAGGTAAAACACTACTAAACTTGTATGTACTTAATAGCATAGCCACGAATACAAAAAGCAAATTTGAAATACAGGGAAACATTGACAAATGCATCATAGAAAGAATTTTAACACAATACTCAGTAATTAATAAAGCATGTGCCCATGCAAAAATCAATAAACTTCATCTAATGGTCACAAATGGAACACTATACCTAATAAATGGAGAAAGCATAGTGCTTTCAAGAACAAATGGAAGATATATTAATATTGACCATATATTTTCCCTACAAGCAAGTCTTACCGAATGTTAAAATCTGACCATAGCACAATTAAGTTAGATACCAATGTAAAGACAATTTTAAAAAATTCTACTTTTGAGAAATTAAAAATATAGTTCTAAATAATATGTAGGTCAAAGAAGATCAACCAGTGACCTTTTCTGGTTAACTGGATCTATGCTATGCTGGTTATTAAATATTTTTTAATCATCATCCTAGAAACATTAATATAAGAGACAAACCTCTGGCATAATTAAGAAATGAACATGAAAAGGAAGGCAAAAAATCCAAACCCATATTAGGACTAAAAAATATACTAAAGATACAATGAATATTTTTAAAATCAATAAAATAGTAAACATAGCAATATTAAAAGCAAATACTTTGAAAACCTAAGTTATATCTTAGAACTATGTAACTTATTACAACTGGCTCAAAAAGATATAGAAAAAAGAATATCCCATAACTATTTAGGAAATTAATTGAAAATTTGCGCAATTTTTTCACCCCCTAAAAGAAAACCTGGGCCCAAATAATTCCAGAGGTCAGTTTCTACATCTATTCAAGAAATAAACAATCTGCAAATAATCTAAGGTCTTACATAGAACAATCAGGGAATAAAAAACGAATGAGGCTGCTATATCTCTAATATCCAAACTGAGCGAGGTAATAAGGGAATATAAAATTATCCAATCTCAGTGAAAATTCCTATATAAAATATTAATACACTGAATTCTACAATGTATTAAAAAATCATCAGGGCCAAATCGATATTTTTTTCCAGGAAAGGCAGGGGTAGTTCAACATTAAAAATAAAAAATCAATGAATGCAACTATTAATCAAATGACACAGCAACCAGATGCTTTAATAAGCCTTCCGCATTTCAAATTCATAGACGTGACAGATATTACATAAAAAGGAAACACTAACTACTGTTAGTGTGATGACGCACATTGATACAATTTATGATTTTGTGATATCCTTACATAACTGGGATAAAACTTGGTCATGGTATATTAGCTATTGGAAATACAGCTGTTTTTCATATAGAACTTTTATGACTATGGTTATATATAAAATGAATTATGATTTCATCTCTTATAATTCATTGAGTTTAAGTTTCAAGTATGTGCTAGTATAACAACAATATTTAGATATCCTGTATCCAGAAATACTTTTAAAAGTGTTACGTATACATGTAACTTCATAGATTTGAAACCTATAAAGCCAAAATTAATAAAGAATACTACAAAAAAGATCAATATATTAGGAAAAAATAAATCTGTGAGAAATCAACAAATCAGACCACAATTAAGCAAGGATAAGGAAGCTATAAATAATATACTTAAGATTTATCTGATAGGACTGTACCTAATGGAGAATATACTCATTTAAAATGTGTATTGAACATTAATAAAAATTGACCCAGTAATAGGCTATGAAATAAATACAAAATTCCAGAAAGCTGATACATACAGGTTACATTTATGTAACAAAATCAAATAATGTTAGTAATCCACAGAAAGATAGGCCCTCTCACATATATGGAGATTGGTTTCGTGTTAGCTGATCTAGGTTGGCCTCTTCCAGGGCAAACTGAGACGATTTGGTTTGTTCCCCACATTTTTCTCTGGGTTGCTATCCCAGACATGTTCTGTGGTGATGGCAGAGGGCAAGAGTCGGAGGAAAAACGCAGTCCCTCTTGAGGGTAGGCTTGGGACTGAAATACTGTCATTTCTACCTCATTTTATTGGCCACCGCAAGCCAGAGGGCAAACTCAGACGGGGAACTAGACAGCACCTCTTTGTTGAGGATCTAGAAGGTCACATGGCAAAGAGTGGATACTGGGAAGGGTGAACCATCTCCTACGGGCAAATAATGCTGACACTTTTGTAAAGCTGAAAGAAGAAAAACAGCTCCAGGATTTGTTTCAAATCACTGAATACTATCTTGATAAAGCATCAACACATTTGTATTAATTTAACTTCTAGTTGCTCTGCTAATGTTTCTGTTTTTCTTTCTGATTTTCACTTTTCTCTCAAAATGAAGGAACTTTAAACATACTGACAGTTTTTACAGGAGGAAAACTATTTAAACTGCTTCAGAGTATTTCATGAAGAGTAACAGTTTTTCATCTTTGACAAATGTATGACTTTATTAATAATAATATTTTCTCTTTTGGAGGAAATTATATCCACCTTTAGCTTGGTTTTCTAATCATTTAATTAAAACCTCTACAGCAAAAGCTTTGTGCGTGGTACGGTACGAACAGGGGAAGTACTGAATGTCATCACTGAGTACTGTGTGAGTTGATGAAGAATTTTAATAGTAAGTGATGAATATAATGTTTCATTATGTTTCATGATACTGCCACCTATGTATCCTCGATTATTTTTCATTTATGCCATGCCTCAATTCAAAAAGGATTTGAAGTCTTGAAGGGCCTTGATTTATTAAAGTATTTTTCGATATTGAGTCCATTGTTTTATTATTAACTACCGATATGCAACAGTAGAAAGAAGAAAAGAATTGTCATTTATTCTTATGCCACATTGTAGAAGAAAAGAATGTGCCAAAAGTGAGGCTGTGAAAAGAGTTCTAACAGTAATATGAAAATATTGTTAATTAAAATTAGGACTCTATACAGGAGAATTGTTGAATTTTGTGCCCCCTGAAATATCAAAATAAATGAATTATACTCTGGCTACATGTAAAGAATGCTTTATTTTTAGAAAATTTTTAAACACCCTGCATAAAAGATTAATAGATACAGCCAAATGCATTAGGCAGATGTGGGTAGTACCTGCTCCAAATGCCAAGCTGGATTTGTAATTACATCTTTGGAGAAGCTGAAGTCCTGAAAGGCTGCACTGGATATAGTACATATTATTTCCTGAAAGCCAGTGCTACTTATCGTATGTTAACTCTCCTTTAATTAGACTATTTCATATATACTATATTTAACATATTATATGTTAAAGAAGATATATTCTTATGGTAAATTAATTTTTATCATATACACTAATATATTTAAGGAGGCTTCAGGATGGCTGACTAGTGGCATCTGCTACTCACCTCATCTACAAGGAAGAATTAAAATAGTAGATAATCACACTTAGAATATAACATCTAAGAGAGAAGACCGGAATTCAGCAAAGAAGCGACAGAAAATACCTGAGGCACAGAACAAAAGGGAAGTGAGGCAGGCAGTCCAATCAGCATTGGCTGGGAGTCCAGAGAGGGCCCCCAGTGCAGGGAAATTGAGAGATTCCCATGGTCTACATTCCTACTGTGGATTCCTGTAGTCCTAGATGTGGGAGTGCCCCTTGACTCGTGTGCTGTGAGACTAGTATTGGGAGCTGCTTGGAGTCCATGAGATTGCATTGCTCCAGAGAGGGAGCTCACACTGGGTCCCACACAACTCCCGTGACCCAAGTAGGTATAGCATAGTGCCATATTGAGAGCCCAGACTGCATTCTGCCCTGGGGCCCAATAGCTCCTGCATTTCCATATCCCTGGAGCCCCACTGACATCCTCCTGTGTCCACCTGGAGTGCTACAGTGGGGTGATGACAGTTGGACGCAGCAGTGAGGCAGGGTACCCCAGCACTCTAGACCATAGAGTGTCCTATACCCTTGGACACGGGCAGTACAGTACACTGAGGAGGCTTCCCTGAGGACAAAGGGAACCAAAACATGCACTTCCCAGAGACTGAAAGCTGCCTGCCTGGGCCCACGGCCACTGACAGCAATCCCACTCCCATCAGTAAAAGGACTGCCATGCATTTGCACATACCCTGAGGACAATCTCTCTCTGTCTACTACTGCTGCCATAGGGGACAAAAATGTACACTCCCCAGAGCCTGAATGCCAGCTGCCTGGGGATGCTGCAGCTGACAGCAAGCATCTCCCCACCCCAAGCACCAGGGCAAAGCACACTTGCACATGCCCTGAAGACATTCTCTCTCTGCCCACCACCACTGCTGCTGCTGCCACCTAAGCAAGCTGCCTGGAGGCCTGGGGATTGCCCTGCCCACCAAAGCCTGCACTTCCGTGTGCCACTGGGGGGGGCCTAAAGACAGGCCCACCTAGCTTGGTACCACCCACCTCCCAGTGCCTGAGCATGCTGTTTAAGGGCCTGGGAGATCCTCCTGCTCTGTTGGCTTCCCTAGTCCCAAAACACTGGCCACTGGTTCTACAGCACACCATCTGAAGGCCTGAGGATTGTCCAGGCCCATCTACCACTGCTGGCATCTGTATGCTTCTCCCAGGAGCTGGAGACAGGCCCAGCCAGCCTAACACCACCACCACCGCCACCACCAGCACCTGCCAGCTGGGAATTGTTCTGCCCAGCCCATTCGGCCACCACCAACACTGAGAGCCTGAGGGATGTCCTGCAACCACTACTGCCATTGCTCATGCCATGCATGCTGCCCAGGGGCCAGAGGATGCACCCACCCACCCAGCCAGCCAACTGTTGTCACCTCCAGCACCCAAACAAGATACTTGGAGGCCCATGAATTGGCCCACTTGGATTTGCTAACACTGGTGCCCACATACACCAGCTGCGGGCCCAAAACAGGCATGCTTGGAATGCTCAGCCAGCTGCTGGTACCACCCAAGGTCTGGCTCACCTGGCATCGCCATTCCCAGCAAAGCTGCATCACAACCTCCACTAAAAACTTCAGGCTAAACTACTGAGGAAATCACAGGTGCCATTGAAGCTGTTTATAGGTGAAGAACTCATATGAAGAGTACACTACCGCAAACACCCAGGATCAAAGCTAAAATTCCTTACCCAACCAAAACTATAAATACATCTATAGAAAAAGTCTCCCTCTATGAAAGCCAATCCAAAAAATTGGAAGAAGCAACTGTTAGACCAAATGGACTGATATTACTGTAAAGACACAAGTAACATGAAAAAGCAAGGATATATGATACCTCCAAAGTAACACAATAATTACAGGTTAGAATGAAAACAAAATTTATGAAATGCTTAAAAAATAATTCCAAATTCAAAATAATGATATTAAAGCTACTCAGTGAGATACAAGAGAATACAGAAAAACAATACAGAGAAATCAGAAAAATAATTCAGGATATGAATGAGAAATTCACCAAAGACACACTTGTAGCTCTGACTTGGGTGGGGCAAAGGCAATATATGTAACCAAAACATTTATACCCCCAAAATATTCTGAAATAAAAATAAAAAATAAAATTAAAAAAAGAAATAGATATCACAAACAAAAAGCAGAAATTCTGAAGAATTCAATGAATGAAATGAAAAATACAATTGAGTGCTTCAATAGTAGAATAGTTCAAACAGGAAAAAATTTCAGAACTTGAAGACAGGTTTTCTAAAATAACCCAGTCAGATAAAAATAGAAGAATAAAAAAGGATGAAGAAAGACTATGTGATACATAGGACCCATAAAGCAATCAAATTTTTGAATTTTGTGTGTTTCAGAAATTAAAGGAAGGGAAAGGGCATAGAAAATTATTTAATGAAATAATACCTAAAAATTCCCAAGGCTAACAAGGTATTTAAACATCCAGATACAGAAATCTCAGAGAATCCCAAGGTCTTTCCCATGACATATTACAGTCAGTTTCAAATATTAAACACAAAGGGAGAATTCTAAAAACAGCAAGAGAAAAGCATCTAGTCACATATAAGGAAACCTTCATCAGAGAAACAGTGGAATTTCTCAGCAGAAACCTGAACAGCTAGGAGATAATGGGATGATATATTCAAAGAGTTGAGGGGAGGAGGGCAGGAACCCTGTCAGCCAAGAATATCATACCCAGCAAAGTAATCCATCATAAATGAAGAAATAAAGTCTTTTTCCGGAGAAGGAAAAACTGAGAATTCTTCACCACTAGATTGGCTCTACAAAAATTCTTAAGGGAGTCCCACAGCTCGAAACGAAGGAATAATATGAAAACACATGCAAGTATAAAACTCACTGGTAGAGCAAATACACAAATAAGAGAAAGGACTCAAATGTTATCATAACAGAAAACCCCTAAACCTAAAGATAAACAAAAAGAGAGTAACGAATGATATTAAAAACAACCAGAACACAAGGAATAAAAAGGTTGAAGTCAGTCCTCATGTATCAATAATGACCTTGAATGTAAACTGATTAAATTTTCCACTTACAAGATACAGTCTGGCTTAATGAATAAACAATCATGATCCAACTATACACTGCCTATGAGAAATTCACTTCACCTGTAAAAACACATATAGACTGAAAATAAAGAAATGGAAAACATTATTCCATGTAAACAGAAACTAAAAATAAGCATAAGTAACTATCATTAGATAATACAGACTTTAAGACAAAACCAGTAAGAAGAGATGAACAAGGTTATCACATAATGATAAAAGGATTTAGTCAGCAAGATGAAATAATTCTAAATACATAAGCAAACAACACCAGAGCACTCAGATATATGAAGTAAATACTATTAATCTAAAGGGAGAGATAGACTCCAACACAATAATAGCTGGGAATTTCAACACTCCACTCTCAGCATTAGATCATCTAGACAGAAACCAACAGATGCACTAAATTTAAACTGCACTTTAGACCAAATGGACCTAACAGACATTTACAGAACATTTTATCAAACAACTTCAGAAAACACGTGCTTCACATCAGCACATGGAACATTCACCAGGATAGACCACATGTTAGGACATAAAACAAGTCTCCACGCATTTTTAAAATTCAAAATTATATCAAGTATCTTCTCAGACCACAATGGGATAAAATAAATATCAGCAACAAGAGGAACTGTGGAAACTATTCAAATAAATGGAAATTAAACAACATAATCCTGACCGACCACTGAGTCAACAAAAAAATTAACAAGAAAATCAAAACATTTCTTGAAACAAGTGAAAACGGAAACACAACATACCAACACTTATGGGATACAGAAAAAGCAATGCCAACAGGGACTTTAATAGCACTTAACACCTATATCAAAAAAAGAGAAAGATTTCAAATAAACAACCTAACGATATACCTCGAAAAACTGGAAAGGCAAGAATAAACCAAACTCAAAATTAATAGAAAGAAATAATAAAAATCAGAGCAGAAGTAAATGAAAGAGACCCCTCAAAAAACCACAAAAGATCAACAAATAGTTAGTTTTTGGAAAAGATAAATAAAACTGGTAAACTTCTAGCTAGACTAACCAAGAAAAAAAGCAAGAAGACCCAAATAAACAAAATCAGAAACAAAAGAGACATTACAACTGATACCACAGAAATACAATAAATCATCAGAGACTATTATGAAAATGTATTAGCAGACTAGAAAACCTAGCGGAAATGGATGAATTACTAGACATATACAACCTACCAAGATTGAACTGGGAAGAAATAGAAGACCTGAATAGACCAATAACAAGTAATGAGATTCAATCAATAACAAAAAGTCTTGCAACAAGGAAAATTTCATAACATGATAGTTTCACTACCACATTCTGTCAGACTTGTAAAGAAGAACTAATACCAATTCTTCTCAAACTATTCCAAAAAAATTGAAGAAGAATGAATTCTCCTAGCTCATTCTATGGGGCCAGCACTGCCCTGATACCAAAAGCAGATGAGGACACAACAAAAAAGAAACGTTAAGGCCATTATCCCTAATGAACATAAACACAAAAATCCTCAACAAAATATTAGCATAGTGAATCCAATACCACATCAAAAAAATAATATGCCATAATCAAATGGGATTTATCCCAGGAATGCAAGGATGGGTCAATATATGAAAATCAATAAATGTTGATACACCACATCAACAGAACAAAGGCAAAAAGCCCATATGATCTTTTCAACAGATACAGAAAAAGCATTTGATAAAACTCAACATACGTTCATGATAAAAACTGTCAATAAACTAGTCATCAAAAGAACATACCTCAACATAATAAAGGCCGCATATAAAAATACACAGGTAACATCATACTAAATGGGGAAAAGCTGAAAGCCTTTCCTCTTAGAACTGGAACAATAGAAGGATGCCTATTTTCACCACTCCTATTCAACATAGTATTAGAAGTACTAACCATATCAATAAGGTAAGAAAAAGAAATAAAAGGCATCCAAATTGGTGAAGAGGAAGTCAAATTGTCCCTCTTTGCAGATGAGATGATCTTATATTTAGGAAAACCTAACAACTCTGCCAAAAAAACCTCTTAGAACTCCTAAAAAATATTCAGTAAAGTTGCAGGATACAAAATCAACTACAAAAGTCAGT